>JADDOH010006089.1:0-17181 GCA_016648135.1 Agrypnia vestita | reverse complement strand
AAAAGAAACAAGGGACGAGACTGTTACTGATCAAATGATCAACTGTGACCCGTGAAGCTCGCGATACATTTCGGGATTGTTTCGACGAAGTGGCAAATGAAAATAACAGTGTCGGGATCAAGAAAAGAACGCGATTGCAAGCGAGATTGACTATTATTTACAGACAGTTCGAATCGTTCGTAGTCGCGACCATTATATTCGGTAAATCTAACTGTATCCGAAACTAATCCAAAACAGTATCCAAATTTGACAAAATGTGCCAGAATTTACCTTTCAGCTTCTTGTAAACAGCGCGTAGAGCGAAATACTGTTTTTAGAAGGCGGTCAGGTTTACGAAAAGAAGCGCAATTTTTGCTTGTTTTCGTAAACAAGACCGGCTCAAAATGCAAATAAAATTTGAATACTTATCAATTTGTTAAGTAAATAAATAATAATAATTTTTCTATGATTGTGTGGTGTTTATTTGCCTGCAAGTATCTTTCTTTATCAATTTACTGGCGATAATTTTTTGAAATTTTCGCAATTTAATGATTATCCGTATCCGCGGATATTGAGGTAGGTAAGTCAGATTTTAAAGTTAGTTATGTGGTGATGTGTGCCCAGCTGGTCCCCGGCTGAGGGATTATGAGTGGGGTGGGCAGCGCAGTGCTGGCAGCTGAGTGGAGCAGAAGACCGGGATTAGGTAGACACTTGGATTGTAGGCCGATGGAAGAGATTGCCGGAATTTGAGATGTGATCGAAGTTTTTGAGGTTGTAGATCAAAAGGATACGTGAGTATTGAAGGCGTTCCAGTATTTTCATATATTTTTTTATATAAAAATATATTATTCTTGATAATGCCTTAAGGATAATAATTTGGCGAACCTGTAAATGTTCTCTAAAATAACAACTTGATACTATTATATCGAGAATTCATTTTATTTCGACCGCGAGTTACGGCTGTGGAAACAGCTCCATCTAGCAATAATGTCAGACGTTGTTGTATGGAGAATTATGTGTTTAAATAATGATTTGTCATAAAAATTATTTACATAAATGAGTCGCTTATATTATGTCTCGGTAGCATTAGTGGCGGATATCTTTACACACAGATGAAGTATTTAAATATAATGTAATCAAGAAAATGTAATCTCGAGACACTTTTTCAGCTTTCTTGTAAATAACGAGTAAATAACCTTAAATCCACCGAGTCACGAAATATTTTCGCATTTAGACCAAAAATGTTATCAATTTGATAAAAGGACGCACAATAATTAATCCATAAATTAAATAATACAAAAATAATTGTAACAGTGGTGGCGGGCCTCACTTGGCGGGAGTGTGGGGGGAGGTCGCCCTTGAAGTGTGATCAATATATTCAATAATGATATTAGATACACTGTTGAGGGACATTATGATTGCCTCGATTATTTATAAGTAATATTTCATTACTTTAATCTTTTAGAATGTATGGCCTCTCTCTAATTGATGGCTAAGTGGGTCTTTATCTGATGAATTTATCAAGAACTTATCTGCATTATTATCGGTATATAATACGCGGATGTAATGCAATTTCGTAAATTTTGAATTACTGTGAGTTATTTATCTGCAAAATTCAATAGTATTATCTGTTAAAAGGTAATATAAATAATTATTGCGAATTGCGATATAATTGCTTCTTGGTTAATATTCGGATAGTGGGCACTCGTCATTGGTACATTTACCAAGCGATGAATAATTTAGTGAAAGGCTGAATGTGATATACATAGGTCAGGTGTGGCGAACCTTTTTGGGTCCGCGTGCCAAAAATCCTCAAATATTATTTTTCGATTGTGTGGCGTGCCCAAACAGTAAAAAATTTAACAAAATAGAAAAAATGTTTTTTTCTGAATTTTATTTACTGTTTGAAAATTAGAATGTAGTTTGTTAAAAATAAAGTAAACAATAAAAATACACATAAGTTATTTATCAATGAGTTTTTTGCTATTGTACATCCGATGACAAATTCATATTTCGTCACTTTTAGTAATACACAAGACCAACTGGATTCATCAGTCATTCTCTTTCTTGAATTACATTTTATGAAATTCATTTCTGAAAATAATGACTCCCAAGCAATGTAGAAGAGAAAATTGATAATATTGCTCTCGCTAGTTTCTTTAAAAATTCAAAAGATTCTGGAATGGCGTTCCAATGCATCATTTTTCTTCTTCTGCATATTTATTAATTATGTTCGTTCGTCGATCGCTTTCAATTATTTCCAAATTATTTCTCAAAACAACAAATTTTTGTTTCCTGAATACGATAAATTGCATTTCAATGTCTTTCAGATTTAGCCACTCAAAAATCATCTACTGATAGTGTGTCTAGATATAAAATAAATATTGATATCTTTTTAAATCTCCTGAATTATTTGAATTTTGAAGAAAACTCCTTGATTATCGGTTGCATAACTACAGACAATGTTTGTGTTAATTTGATTTAATCTGGTTTGTCTTCTGCAAACTTTCTTTTGGATTTAGGAAATATTTGAAGGTGTTAGATACAAGACCTACAAAGTCTAGCAGGATGTATGATGCATGCAAGGAAAGTGACCTTATTATGAATGTAAAGAAGTCAAAAGTAATGGTATTCGAGAAGGAGGAAAGTAAGACAACGTGTGAAATACTAGTAGGCAATGAATGGTTGGAACAAGTAGATGAGTTTGTGTACTTGGGAAGTATGTTAGATAGAAGAGGGAATGTTGAGAAAGATATGGAGAGGAGAGTGACTGCCGGGAATAGGGTGAACGGTGCTTTGAATGCAATAATCTCTAATAGAAATATGTCTACCGAGGCAAAACTAGCGGTACATAATGGAGTTCTGGTACCGACACTAATGTATGGAAGTGAAGCCTGGAGCTGGCAGAAGAGGAACGAAAGTAGATTGAATGCAGTGGAGATGAGGTCCCTTAGACGTATGTGTGGCAAATCCACGTATGATAGAGTAAAGAATGAAGATATTAGGAATGAAAGCAAAACTGGTCGAATACATAGAATAAAAATAGGGTCGCTCAGGTGGTTTGGGCATGTTGAGCGAATGAATGAGGAAAGAATGGTAAGAAAGATATATGATGCAAGTGTTGACGGCTTCAGAAAGAGAGGGCGAACACGGAAGACGTGGCATAACCAGATTAACCAGATACTGGAAGATGGTCATGTTAGAAGCCTGAACAACCGTCGAGTTTGCATGCGAAGATGTATGAATGTAGACGAAGCGAAAGTTGTATGTCAGGACAGAAGAGTAGGTATGGCAATCTATTCTCTCTGCCTACCCCCACGGGGATACGGCGTGATGGTAAGTAAGTTAGTTAGTTAGTTAGATACAACGTCACGATCGAAAATTTGTAATTTAGCTCGAAACGCTTTGATTAAATCAAAAATAACAATAAATTGTTTTGTTGCAACATCTTGCAATTAAATAGTTAATTCATTTAAATGTAACCATAAATCAGTAAAAAACATTAATTTTGAAATCAATTTGACGTGTAGTAACTAGGTGTATTTTTCTCATTGATTAAAAATAGCTTAACGTCATCCAAACTCTCAACGAATCTTTGAAGAACTTTTCCACGACTTAAGCACCGCACATTGTTGTACACAAGTAAACCTTATACACTGAGCTTACCTCATTTAATAATTCTAAAAATTTTCGTTTGTTTAATCCGCGTGCAGATATCAAACTGACCAATTTTGTAATAAAAATCATAACCTCTTCCAGTGACTTAAATCCGTGTTTTGCGCTTGGTGAAAAATATAATTTAGAAAAATTTCACCAAAAAACTATATTTTTATAAATATAGTTTTTTTGTGAAAAATATAATTCAAAGGTGATGCTGTTCTTTTCCACTTGTGTCAGAAGCGGGGTATTATTGTACATATTGAATATATTATATGAACATGGTCAATGTTAACCACTCCACTATCAGCGAGATGAGATCGACGAACTTATCTTCACTGACAGTGACACCTGCGACGGCCATAAACAACAAATTACAACGTACATAACCTCAAACGAAAACAAACGTCAAAGGTAGTGTTGCCAACATAAAAATCAAAATGGATTATTTACTCAAAATTTTATTCTTAAACTTAAAAATTTAAAAAAATAATTTTGTACTTGAAATCATTCGCGTGCCATCCGAATTCTCAAACGTGCCACCTCGGGTACGCGTGCCCTAGATTCGCCACCCCTGACATAGGTTATGGATCCACTCATATTTAATTTATCGAACAATTAGTGTGCGTCCGTCTCGACGAAGATACAGTGGGATCAAATGTAGCAAATAATTTTCCACCATCGCATCGCACCGAATCGGACGGGTTTTGATTCACGCGAGAGTCAAAAATTTTACACCGACATATTTTGTGCATTCTGGTTGAAGAGTTCCCAGCCGACCGGCAGCACAACAGGAGCAGACTAATCGGAAGACCGGCAGCGGCGGACCACTAACCGCGGACTTCCCAGGAGAGAGCCCAGAATCGGGAGCACTTTCGGGAGATATTCCCCGGCAATGGCCATGTGAGCGACATATTTCTACTTCTATTCATTCCGCTATTCTATTCACTTTAATGGTTCTTCACTCTATCGTAAATAGACTTGCCACACAAACTCCCAAGTGAGCTGATTGCGCTGCGTTCAGTCTACTTTCCTTTCTCTTCTGCCAGTTTCAAGCTTCACCTCAGTATATACAAGTGTCGGTACTAAAAATCCATTAGGTACGTCTTCCCTAAGTTGACATGTTTCCAAAATAAAATATTGGATTGAAAGAATCGATCATCTTATTTCCTGCACACTACCTCCTCTTGAAATCTTTTTAGACTTCCCTCCACTATCAAATATATTTCACAAACATAAACTCATCTACTTGTTCCGAACATTAATTACTAAATGGCAGCGTTTTACTTTTATTGACATATTTTTAATTATAAAAGTTAAAACAGTCGATTTTTTTATAATACTCTTTAGTTTATTTTCTGCATTAGGCACAGGTTCCAAAATAAAATTAAATATCGAGGATCGAGAAATAAAAAACAATATATCATCTATCAAGTAAAATCCATTTTGTCCATATGGGTTAAACGACATAAGCATTACGGACATAACAAAGGAACTACAAAATAATTAGATAGAGTTCTATGTTTCTTATTTTTGTTATGTATATTAACGCTTTTATGTTGCGCTTTTATGCTGCTTGCTTGTTTGCTTGACGAAAAAACTTTGGATCGATTTTTAACACTTTTCCCGTGATCCAATCGAGCTGAAACTTTGCAAGTAGACTCGTAGTAACGATCAAGAAGATCTATCAAATTTTCGTTAAAAAAAATTATAGCATTATTTTGGATTTTTAGAAATTTTAATGGTTTTTTCAAATTGGAATCATTACAAAAGTTTTATTACTATCAATAGCGGCCTGATAACGTCACGGGATATTTAAAATTTGAATTACTCCGTCGGTAGGTATAATAGGTACTTCACTACGAATTTCGAAAATTAATGATAATTGGTTCACAGATGACAGCACACTTCGGTTTTTTTGGGAAGATATTAAATAATAAAAATATATTTTCAGAGATTTTTGACATAGATAGATTTGTCTAGATATGTTTCATTTTCAGTCAATTAATTATTTAATTACATGATGGTAAACTTAATTTACAAAGAAAGGGAGTAAAATAAAAACTTGTTTTTTTATAGGTTATTTTTTACTCCGTTTATTTTAACTCGTGTCGTCTGCTTGCTTGACGAAAAAACTTTAGATTGATTTATAACCCTTTTCCCGTGATCCAATAGAGCTGAAACTTTAGTTGCAAGTAGGCGACGTCACGAAGATCTGTCAAATTTTCGTTAAAAAAAAAGTTATTGTATAATTTTGGATTTTTCAAATTTTTAATGATTTTTAATAATTTTTCATACAACTCAGAAATTTGTATGGAGATTCCGACGCCTCTGGTAGACACGGAACCTGATTATAGTATAATTTTGGATTTTTGCAATTTTTTTATACTCCCTTTCGTAGTGTCGCCCGACCGAAGCCCAACGCGTAGATAAAGCGCCAAACCAGTTTCCACTAGTAAATGAGAAAGGGAGTATAATAAAAATTTGGTTTTTATGGGTTAGTTTTATACTTATCGATTTATATCTTTTCGTAATTGAGTAGCTTGTTGGTCTTATGGTTAGGACTCTCGCCTCGTTATCCAAAGGTCGTGATTTCGGAACTCACTCCAGACCAGCAAGTGGGTCCTATTTTCATAGCGCAAGCATTTAGCTTAGTATGAAAATAGTAAGAATATTGATGTGACACGTATTCCGTGTTCGCATCTCTATTTAAAATAATTTGTTCTCAATATGAATATTATTGCTTTTGACTACGTCCAACGGGAACACGCGACGCAGCGCAGCCAGCCCCCAGCAGGCTCGGAGCGCGAAGACAGTTTGTTGCAATATGAAGCATGTGCACCAGATTACTTAGCGGGTCTTCATGCGATGAGCTCATTCAGAGCTGCCAGTCCGTACCCGGCGTTGCCTAGGTTACAGATTTGACAAAAAATGTCTGTCCACATTGTAAACGTTAATATATAACCTTTGTGAACTCAACTGGCATGGCAAATTAAGTGTATAAGGGGGTATTCTAGTCTAGAAACTTTAAAAAATTAAAAATATTTTTTTTTGTATATTTCGTAAGTTTAGACATTCAGAATTATGTCCTCAAAGGAATTTTTCAAAATTCCAATTATTTACCGAGACACAGCGATTTCGATGGTGCGGCAAGTAACCGGAACAAATCGAACAAGACGTTGCCGACTACTGCGGATGGATTACCACATAAAACCTTTCTTATATAATATACCTAAATAATGTATATTTAACTGAAGGTCATATTAACGTATTTCTTTTTTAAATCTTTTCGTTCTACTATTTATTTCAGGTTAGTATCGAGTCAATCTTTAAACATCGTTGACGTGCGTTCTCTGCGAATATTTTACAAATATTTTGAGAGAATATTGTAGTTTTTGTGTAAAATGGATCAAAAGTTCAAAATACATATGGTGCAAAGCGTGCATATAGAAAGACGAAAAGACAATTTAGAGATAATCAACACACTGCAGAAGAAGAAATAAGTTTCACTAGTGCATCCGCAGCAAAATTGAAAAGATCGGGTAACGAAGAAGTTATAATAGAAAAAAATTACGGCTATTGCATTTTACAATTTTTATCTATTTTTACATCTCTTTCATTATTAATTCTGTGTTCTACATGTAAGCAAAATATAACATTTTCGTTATACGTCAAAATATAAAAATCGTTGAATTCTTTAATATGGACTTTTGCTCTGAAACGCGTAATGCAGGAACGCGGACCATTGAAATTGCTATTTTTCTCGCTGTTAATATTTTCAATGAAGGTTTCATACCCATTCTAAAAATACTAAACGTTATGGGAATCACGATTAGTCCAGATGCCCATGCGTTCGCTGGGAAACGGGACGAAGTTCAGATCGAACGCTCTGAAATCCGAACTTCGGATGCTTCAAATGCTGCTCGTCTACAAGAGAGAACTTCATAAAATGAACATTTTGAAGTGGAGAAAGGTCCATTGTATGAAACAGGAATCGCCGATTAAAAATATGCAAGTATACTGTACTGAAACATTACTCAAAACTTTAAATGCGTTTTTCTAGAAATTACATTTTTTAGCTGGCGGACTTGATATCTCAAGTTCTACTTAACCGATTTATTTAAATTTTTGTGTGAACATTCTATATACATCCCTCTATAGCCTCTACTAGATTAAAGTCGAAAATTCTATTTTTACTATTAAAAAAAAATAATTAACTGTTAAAAAAAAATGCGAATGAAATGGGTTTTTTTTTTCAAACGGCCGCCATTTTTATTTCTCCGAGGTAGGGGCGATAGCGACATCTTTACTAATTAAGAATCCCTTAGAATTTTTTGGAAGGGTTGGGAAGGGAATGTCCGCCAGGATATCCCTTTTTTTGGACGCCCCATTTTACCAGCCGATAACTTTTCGAGTTTTGAATTTTTTATTATTTATGTATTTTTAAAATATAAATAAACGAATCATAAAAAAATGCAAACCAAAAATATTACTTGTTTCTTTTTTACAAAGCTCTAAAAAACGCACGAAATTTGTGCCCCTACACTATAATACCCCCTTAACTAAACTAAACGTATTTTTCTATGTCGTACGAGACAAGAGTGGAGACCGTGACAGAACTCTGCAATATCTGCATAACAAATCAAATCAATTTTTGCAGCTCTATAAAGGCCCGCTTAACCAAGTTTAAAGTTAATTTAGATACCCGTTGGAAAAAGAGTTCAATGTGCTTCAGGAAGAGATCGAAGGAAATACCGAAGACGAAAATTTCGACGTAGAAATTGAAAATAAATTTTGTCACTACACTGCGATTACGCAATATGTCACGCAGGGGCGGACTGGCCATGTCGGCGATCGCCGAGGGCCCCAGCCCCTGGGGGGTCTCCTGTGCCTTTCTTATAAGTTACAATTTCATTTTAAGAAAAAACTAACCCATAAAAACCAAGTTTTTATTATACTCCCTCTTTCATTTACTAGTGGAAACTGGTTTGGCGCTTAACCTACGCGTTGGGCTTCGGTCGGGCGACGCTACGAAAGGGAGTAATAAAAAAATTCAAAAAATCCAAAATTATACTATATTCAGGTTCCGTGTCTACCATTCGCGTTGAAATATTTTAATACAGTAGTAAGTAGTGAGTAATATAGTAGTAAGTTGTGTGAAAAAAACATGAAAAATTTGAAAAACCCGAAATTTTAATTATTAATTAATTTTAAATTTTTTTAACGAAAATTTGATAGATCTTCTTGATCGTCGCCACGAGTCTGCTTGCAGAGTTTTAGCTCGATTGAATCACGGGAAAAGGGTTTAAAATCGATCCAAAGTTTTTTCGTCAGACAAGAAGACAAGCAGACGCCATGAATTAAAAGTAAGGGAGTAAAAAACAAATAAATGCGTTCCTTATTTGTACTGTATTATAACATTTTCTACTTGTAAATAATGTGTCTTAGTTTATTTATTTTCTTGTTGTAAAAGTGATGCTCAGAAACGAAAGAAAAAGAAGATGAATCCTATGTAAACATTAGTAATATATTCAAATCGTCTCTGTAGAGAAAAAAATATTACCATTCAATAAACGGTATTACGACATACTACTTGAACTGATTTTACAAACTGTTAAATGCCTTTTATATTTAAAAAAAAACACTTTTTTATATTTCACCAACGTACAGCCTTATATTGATGATATTAACCGCTGAGAGGTTTCTAATGATTCAATTTTTTTTTAAATGAATATACATTTCCCTCTCATTTTCTAAACCAGTGGTTCCATGTAAAAGAAGAATATAATATAACTAATGATAAACTTTTGAATATTTTAGAGATGATCAAATTCTGATTATACTACAGTCTCATCATCCGTTATAGTTTCTGGCCAATGAAAAACAAATATTTCAAAGCGGAAAGGTTACTTGATCTTAATTCTTGCTTTGATTAGTTGCCTCTCTATGATACGAAATCATAGGTCTGTGAATATTATTTGACGATAAGACAAGTAGGAACCCAAATTGAATGTTACGATAAGATAGAACTGACATTTTTTGTAATTTTAGTATGAGAAGATAAGGTTAATTACGCCATCACCATAAGTCAATAATGACGATTGTAACCTTACGATAAGATAAAACTGAGATGACGAATTCCTTATATTTCTTATTGTTTCAAATACATATAAGTTATATCCACACAAATACTGCTTCTGAAATACAAGTAAATGTCGACTAATGCTCATTTTATAAGCTTTTCGAAAACGGAATCGGTAACGACCTAGGTTAAAATTCTCCGATTCCGATACCCAAAAAAAGTTTTGATATTTCAGATTTCCGATTATACAAGACACTTTAAGATGGAGCAGGCAGAGAAGGCGTTTCTGGAGGGACCATGTCAAGAGAATGGAGCAGACGAGACTTCCCAGAGCCGTTGTGCGTGGGATTCCAGAAGGGCGCCGACCATCAGGGAGACCACCGAAGAGATGGAGAGAGAGCTGGACGTCCTCGTCCATCGCAAGACCATGACTGATCTGTCATCACAGATCAAGGATGTAAAAAGAAGAAGAAGAAGATTCCCGATTCCGATAGATCCCGAAACCTTAAATATCCTGAAGTGGTGGATTAACACAAGGCTGTTTCATCGATTGAAGATAAAGGGTTTTTAAGAAGTGATGATCAATCTCATGCAGAAAAGTTCATCCATTTTCTAAATGTTTTGTGGGAAATATCCAGTGGAAGTTTTGATTGTTAATTTAAATTCATGTCGAGGAACTTGATTGTTCAGTGGACTTAATAAACATTTTTTTGTTTTGCTGGATATTTCTCTTGATACATCTCCTGTTTCTATATATTCACAAAGTATGAACATAGACTACAGTACATCATGGAATTTGGTTCAGGGATAGTAACGACAAATATCTTTTAAAAGATGTGATAGACAATTCGACGTTCTGTATGAATGACCTGAAAATATGCAAGTAAAGACAATAGTGACTTTGACGATGTTGTCGATATAGAGTAGAACTGGATTTTAAAGAAAAAAGATCCTCAAAGAAAAAAGTAATGAATTAATTTTTCAAAGTAAGAAAACACTTTGTGGCTTGACATTATAAGACATTTAAGAATAAATAAAATACTATGTTTTATTTATATTTAATTTATATTTTTATTTGATTGTCCTGAAGAAGGTTGAGTCCAACCGAAACTAGTTGACAAATATATAGTGATAAAGTGGTTTAAAACATAGTATTTAAAAAAGTAATGCCTGGGTAAAAGTCTAAGGACAAAGTCGCTGAAGTACTACCTGGTCAAAAATTAAAATCATTTACTTCCACAATTTAGATGCCAGAAAAGAAGGAGATGAAATTTTAAAAGACTGATTCTGGCTGGACCCCATAAAATTCCAAGAAATCACAAAAGTTGATAGTCTGCCGTGCGAAGTTCTATGTTGTATTGCTATACTGTGTAAAGTTGACAGAAGTTATTTAGTGAGTGATTGATCAGCCCGAATGGTAGACCCTGATCCAAAATGTCGGCCAGAGAGGTCACATAAACACGGCAAAAAATCCCGGAAAACTATACACAGAAAAAGTGAAGAACTTAAGAAAAAATTTATGGTTTAGTTTAGGTACTAAAGGATAAATATTTTAAAGATCAAAAATTAAAGAGAATGATAATCCTTGAATAAATAGCGTGATTATTTCCAGTACACATAGTATTTGTTAATTACATTTTTAAATTATACCTTTGACATAAATATAAAATAGGCCTACTTGCAGCTACAGCTTTGAAGTCACGTATATGAAATTGCTTGCATATAGCCCCTAGACCCAAGTTAAGAATTGAGATGCAACCTTGCCGTAAAATTGCTCTGTAGTTTGGCAAATGCTAAATCAATGTATGTGAAAATTATAAAAAAATATTTATAATAAAGGGAAAAATGCAGGGGCCCCTTCACTGGTTCTAGCCGAGAGCCCCCAAGGATGCCAGTCGGCCCCTGGTCTCACGGGTAGCTCTACGGCGCCTGCTAATTCATCTTAGTCACTATAATCAGTCCCAAGGTATTAAACTGCCAGAAATACAGATTGCGAAATACGACCACCATCTCTCGAGCGTAACGTCTACTGACTATTCTCATAAATATTCTAATAATTGTGCCAAATCATTTTCATGCTCTACCCAAGATAATATTTATAATAGTGAATTTCATTTTTGTTGTGTCTTTTGCAAAGAAGACCATAACATTTGCAAGTGTCCGAATTTCTTAGATAAATCCCCTGAGCTAACAGAAAATTCCAAGTACTCAATCAATAACGAACGTTTCGAGCTTCCACCGAATATCACAGAAGCTGATCAAAAATGTAATGAATCTTCTCCTATTGATTTGTTCATAGGCCGCTGACATCTTTAGGCAGACCATAGGCAAAGAACACAAGTCACTCGGCGCAGACAAACCATTTATATGAAGTAATCAGTTTGACTGGATTATATTCGGTTCTATTGTTTTAAAAATGTTCCGCCGAATATCAAGCCAGCTGATCGTAATTTCAATGACTCCTCTCATATTTATTTGCACATAGGCAAAGAGCAGAGGTCACTCGGCGCAAACAAACAATTTCTACAAAGTTCTCAGTTTGGCTGGATTATATCCAGTGCTATTGTTTTAAACTGTGAACATAAACAGATTAAATGCGATTTTTCTAGAAATGGTTTCTCTAAACAAGACAATATTAATCAACACATCTTTTCATTCTGGAAGCTGGAGGAACTTCCAAAAAGGTCACTTCTAAACACAATTTCTTCAATCATATTATCGGAATGTTTCCATTTGCGAAATTCAGATCTAATTTACCTACAGTATTCGAATCTTGCAATATCAATGTGCAAGAGAAACTAAGCCTGAGCGATTCTTTCAGTACTTTAGGTCTAGGTTAGAACCCTAAATCGGACATACTTTATTTTTCGATAGAAAGTACGAGTAATAACGTCGATATAACTAAAAGGAATATCTTGTCCACTTCTTTCACGATTTTTGATCCTTTGGGGCTGTTGTCTCCATGCACAGTAAAACCCAAAATGCTTATGCAACAGTTGTGGATTCGTAAAGAAGATTAGAATGAATCCATACATAAAAAATAATGTGTAAGAATGCATTACATTTTTTCATCACTTTCTTCTATACAACTACCGAGACACGCATTATGCGACACTCCTACATCCTCAGATTTTGCTTTTTGATTTGCATCCAACAGAGTTGCACTCGTTCCGTGACTCCTCAATACATGCCTACGGCGCATGCGTCTATCTGAGATCTACACCCACAATATTGTAGTCAAGCTTCTCTGTGCCAAATCTAAAGTAGCTCCTATCAAACCTTCTACTATCTCCGGCTAGAGCCATGCGGAGCCCTACTAGCAGCCCGCCTGTGTAAAGTGGTCGTAGAATCTCTACGATGTTCTATATCTCGAACGTTCACCGGTGCGATTCGATTGTCGTCATTGGATGGCTAAAAACAAGTCCAAACAAACTCATGATTTTGGTAGCAAATAGAACACCAGAAATAAAACACCAAATTGCAGTCTTTATAGCACCACGTGCCTACTGATTCTAACCTGGCTGACTATATTTCCAGAGGTGTCAATGCTAGCCAGTTGCAAGGTCTGGAGAGTTGGTGGCCGGGTCCACAGTTTTTATCCAAAATCTAGTCAGAATGGCCCATTTTGAAATCTAAGCCTAATGAGATTTTACCCGAGAAAAAATCTCATACTACAGTAATCCAGAAACCTATAATTGAATTCGAAAACTTTTCTAAATTTTCAAAATTAAAGCGTACATTTGATTATGTTTTAAGTTTTCTACATAACAAAATAACTAACTCTGATTCAAAATTGAGCGGTCATTTATCAGTTGAAGAGCTAAATAATTCGTTGCACATTTGGTTAGGTTTGCTGTAAGTCAATCGTTTTCAAAAAAACTTGACGGCCTTACTAAAAACAATCAATTGGCATTAAAGGCAACTGTTGCGTGTGGAGAGTTGTTTACTCTTTTTGCGCAAATTGGGAGGCTTAGAGCCCGAGCAGTCTTAGTCGCTACACAAAACTTGAACAGATTCGTCAACACTTTTGAAACCGCTGGCAAAGAGTATACATCTGCGAGAATAGGCTACAACAGCACTCCAAGTGGCGACTAATCGCGCCGAACAACACATCGGAAACATTGCACTGATCCAGGATGATCACGTACCCCCTCTCAAGGGGCGCTGGGTCGAGTTATTCATTTATTTCCCAGGCCGATATAATATACAGACATCGTTACAGAGTTGCAGACATTGCAACAGCACGAAGAATGTACGAAGGACCCTCACTCGTATCTGTCGGCTTATAACTCCTGAGGACATGGATTCTCGAAGGGTTTTCCAGGATAGAGCCTTCAAGGGGGGGGTGGGGATATGTCTGAGCGCCATTGCAGCATCAACGGACATGCTCGAAGACATCCGAAAAGGGCCGAACCGGGATACTGCGGGCAGAGCTCGACACACTTGGAAACTAGCTTCATACCTGTACACATTGTATAGTTCTGTTTTAAAATGCGACTAAGAACATTTTGGTTCAGATCTGTACAATATTTAATATTTAAAGCTGTATTTAATTTGTGGAACACAACAAAATGATAGACAACGTGATAATAGAGGGGCAATGGCACCTACGTTTTTTGAAGAGTTCTAAATAATAAGTGAGAAAAATTTGGGTCAGATCTATCTAACGGTGTAATTTGCAAAGAGAACTGACAGCAGACAGAGTGACTAATACTGAGATTTCTAACATTATTTCCTCAGTAACTACTAAATCTGTTGACTCTTATGGCTTTAAAATTGATATGACCCCACTACATCATCCATTAATCACCAACAAATCATCACTCACATAATCAGCCACTTATTGAGGGAAGGTCACTTACTCTCATCGTGGGAAACTGCACACGCCATACTATACCAACAATTTTACTACCAGCCCGTCTCATTTCTATCGATTATTTCTAAAGTTACTGAAGCTGCAGTACAAAACCTACTCACTACCTGGCTCTATAACAATCCCCGCCTTGATCCTTTTCAGTTAGATTTCAAAACTTACTTAAACGTACTTCTACAGTCTTAGTCAAAGTCAAAAAGAGTAGCATAAGTCGTGCTATAAATAATAAAAATTCACATTACTTCACATTAGATGCTCGTTTACCTCTGTTGACTTGTTTGCGTTTACTCTTTATATCTTAATGGCCAAACTATTTTTATTCAATTTAAAGTATTCAACAGTGTTAATATTGCTTTAAGGTTATTTAAATTGCTGGAATCAATTCGGATATCATCTCAAATTTGGCGTACCACAAGGAGGCGTCTTAAATCCTGTATTATTAACTATTTTTTTATCAATAACAAGCAATCTAAAATGTCACTACCATTTCTTCCAGGTGACCTTCAGCCTTATGTTCACTTCACATTAAAAGTCAGCGCTGCTCAACCAACGAACGATGACCTCAGTTTTTATCACAATGCGGCTCACGGAACATAGTCTTCTTGTAAATCCGTTTCAGGCAATTATTTCGAATCCTATCTACAATGCATTAATAAATTGAACGCTCTCATAACTTTACATCAACAATCAACAGTCAATGCTAAAGTTGTAAAGAAACCTAGCTATCTAGATCGATGAAGACCTTTTATGGCGAATATTTTACAATATTCAATCCCTAAGCTGATTTAAGAAATTTCTCCCAATTTGCTGTAAAATAACAATTCCTACTTTTCTTCTACTTGATTATGCCGATGTGTGTTATGTAGCATCTCAACAAACTGGAACGCTTTCAAATCAAATCTATCCATTTCATCTTCAAATTCAATCAATTCCATCTAAACAAGAGTCATAACCACTGTACCAACAAGCTACTCAAATAATTTATCATGTATTTTCAATCTCTCCAGTACCGGAAATGTTAGCTCAACTTTCTATCTAATCATGCACGGTCTTATTATCTTCAGCTGATAGTACTTCACTATCCATCCGCTTTCATAATACTGAATTCTTCAGCTCCAACAGTACACAGAAATTACATCATCACAGACCACAACTATCTTCAAAAGTAGACTAAAGCTATTAAAGAGTTAAGGTTGTTATTACGGTCGTTAGACATATTTAAATGTAACTGGTTGCGGATATTTTATACGAACTGTATATTTTTCCGAGAAACGATTCTCGACGTTTCGTTGAATGCTTATTCAACGTCATCAGGAGGATGACCTTTACCCGCGGAGGTAGAGGGCGGACTAATTACTTCTGTGTATTGAGAAGACGTTCTAAATTAAAATCAATATAGATTTATAAATTTCAAAACCGACTATGCCCAAATAACTGAACATTTTTCAAATAAATGATGAATGTGGAATTATCCAACACCAATTTTTTAATACACCTACACTAAATACTCAATAGTTGTATATTGACCATCAGATAACGGGGAAAATACTATTGATAGTATTATAATTCTATCGGCATTTAAGATAAGAGTTTGAAATTATCAGTTGTTTTGTATCGCACAAAGTCATGAATGAGTCACGGAGTCATTGATTTACCGTCGGCAAGGGAGTAAAATAATTGTGTTATTTGGAAAATATGCTATTAACGGTCGATCTTTCTTTATAAAACTTACAATAACTTTAAAAAAACAAATATAAATTATATATCACGAAACCTTCATGTAAGATTTGAGTCAAATACCGGCGTTTCTTAACGTTTAAGAGGTACTTACGTTGATATATTTATGTGTAATTAATATCTACATAAAAACTAGTCAACATAAGCTTATCAGCATTTCGGCAAGGCAATGTAAACACCATGACGGCGACATTATTTATTGGTATGCCCCGGATTTGTATGGTTCGCAAATGATTTGTCACCACTCCTCATAATCTCATAATCACCGCGCACATCATATAAAACAAGGGTCATAATAAAAATAAATGCCTATATTTCTTCATCATAAAATTGAAATTATTTTTAGTCAGCATTTTATTTCATACTCGCGCATAAACGAACAATGAACTGGAGACCGAAATAAGTCGTAGGAAAAAGTGAACTATACCGTTCGAACAAACGGATCTTTAAGACCTGTTATTTTTATTGATCAGATCCTCTGATACATAATTTCTGACGGAATCGATCTAAACCACTTTTAGTATTCTGATATAATCGATCACCTAATTTGAGAGCAAACTTTGCATAAACCACACTGATTGATTATCAACGTTTACCGGTTTCGGTTTCATCAGGACGGACGCGCAATAACTTCCAAAAATAAAAATGTTAAGAATCAAGTATTAGGCAGGGGTTTTGCCATAATTGTGGTAGAAGGACAGGGGTGAAGTTTGACAGTGAGACATTGAAATGGGAAATATGCACTCCGCCTCAAATGACACCATAATCCCACCTTGATTCATACAAATTTAATTTATGGAAATAACTCGCGTCCGCCTGATGAAAAAACGTGTACGGTATCGACACCGGTAGA
>JADDOH010006088.1:0-26480 GCA_016648135.1 Agrypnia vestita | reverse complement strand
TTTCACTGAAAATCAAATAATAAAACTTATTAAGCAGTATCCTTACATCTCATTTGTATGTGGGTTTAGTGTTTGTATGGATGTGTACTTCCTGCATCTCGGAAAGTAATCATTCCAAAGGCTCAGAATTTCAAAACGATCCATTCCATCCATTTCTTAATGTGCCTTTGTATTAGTGATGAGGCAAATTGTGATTGATAAACTGTTATTGTGTGATTGTCAAATTATAATTTAGAGAGTTAGTTTGCTAGAAACTAAACCTCCAATAGTTAAATCATCATCCAATCACAATCAATCTTATCACTAATTTGTATTTAGCATTGTTTCGTTTGGCAAGAGCATTTTTTATTTAAATTTTAATATGTACTTATCGTCCACTTGTGCAATCAAAATTGTCCTGGATTTCCGTGATGCTGTGACAGTTGCAGGATTTTTCATTTAATTAAGGAGCGTCCATAAACCACGCAGAAACCCTTGAATACCATTGAAACCCCAGAAACCCTTGAAACCCTTTTGAATACCTCCCTCCCTCCATGTAGCCCTAACGTGGCTTTTGATTTGAACCCCCCCCCCCGAGTGGAACATAGTTTTTTCCTATTAATTCCAGAAGACATTTTGTCCTGTTTTCTCTTACGAAAACTATTTTGAAATTATTGATTATGTTCAAACCGATCTGCACAGATGTATCAATTGCATATCCTGTAACATTTTAACTGCGCCAAATACAATAGATTTATTATAGAAGAAGAATTTGACCACCACCCTTATTCTCACACAGCCCAGCATAGAATTCTATTGATCGGGCCATGTGGTTTATGGACGCTCCCTTAGTCGGAGATGTGTTATAAGAATGATAAGTTTATTGGTAACATAATAATGCAATTTACACAAATAATTTGTGGATCATAATAATTTAATGATCAAATCGGTAAATGGCCTCAGCTCAATCAATATTACTGACAATATTTGTAGTGAAGCGTGTTCCAGAAGAAGATAAATTCTGTGATCTTTTGCAGCCGGAGCCGATTGCTGCGAACAGACAGATTTCTCCGCCAAACGAAAGCACTACGCTTCTAGCCCCGCCAGCTGAAGTCCAGATGAAAGCAGTGGGCTTATTAGGGGCCTTACGGATTCCTGGTGTCATTGAGTTCTCCCTGTCACTGTTCTTCGCCAAGCTGGTCTCGTACACCTTCCTGTACTGGCTGCCTCTGTATATCAAGAACTCCAGTGAGTCCTGAACCCCAACTTGTCGTAGTTCAGCCAATAATCACCTTCACTAAATTCTTCCATCAAATATTTTTATTTGCAACAGTATTCTACCCCGAAAACAGGTTGTTCTGCGACCTATAACAGTTGTAGGAGAGTTTGTAAAATTTTGTATGCTTTGTAAAGCAGGAAATTCTGAAATTTTAAAATGAAAAAATGTTTTGTTGATTTTGGAAAAATTGTTGGACATGCATAGGTTTTTTTTTTAATATATATTTATTAATTTTTTGATATTTATTACATTGTAGATATGCCAAACTGCACAGCAGTTTTACGCGGCATGGTTGCCTTCGATATTTGACAATAATTTTAATTTTATAATGAAGATAGTAGGTCATTATCGAGTGTTCCATGTTTTTTTTTACAAAATGATACATGATATGTAATTATAGATTAATGTAAGATTAGGTACATAGCTTTAATATATATTCTTTTAGTTTGTACTTTTTTGCCATTTTTTTTTGTAATTTGATCGTAATTTTAAGCAAGGTTTTATCTTTAAAATATGTGTGATAACTAACTAGTCTTCTTACTTATGTTTCCTCTAATTTATGGAACTGTTTTTCCCTGTGCATACCTAAATACATCACTCCTATTTTCTTTCAATGCTATATATCAAACTACTCAAAGATATTGCAAAATTAATATAAATTTCTATTCTATAAACAATATACGATAGGTATAGGTCTTTTCATATAAGCTTGCAATTGTGTTAGTGTGGGTAATACGCGCATTGTTTCGTTTTGTTAAGTTTACGGATACGCCCCTTTCATATCCGTAAAACTTAACACAAGGAAACAATGCGCGTATTATACCCACGCTAGCTCAAGCCTATATGAAGAGACCTATACCCATACTAAAATAAAGTATAATTAATTTTACTTGTGATGATTAAACATGTTGATTGTGACTGTGACTGAGATGGTGTGATTGATAACTGTCATTATTCATAATTCGGTTGATACAAAAAAAATTAACCTTTTATAATGAAGATCTTTTAACTTGTTGAGGACCCCAAAAATTTCACTCAAAATATAGGTCAAGGCCAGAGATTTTCTGATTTTTTTGTGATTTTTCTTTTTACGAAAAAACCATGAAAACATGCGTATATTAAAAAAAACACACACACATTCATATTATTTTATCGTAAGCGTCGAAATGCATCGATTTTTTTATCGTTTAAGTAAAAAAAATTCTTTTTTTGAATTCCGATACTGTTGCCAGCGCAACATTTTCCGAAAAATAATAATAATTTTTCATTTGTTTATTAGAGACAACACTACTATTATTATTTTGTGTTCCGTCTCGACGCCTGGAATCCATTATGAGAGAACAGCCTGCTGTTTCGGCACTTATTCACGCGTTCCTACCCCCTCTGATTCCCTGTTTGCGACAATTTACTCCCGCTGGTATCCCTGTTTCCGGTTGCGTCGCGCAACGGTTTTTTCTTTCATATGACGTCGCTGCTTCGCGCCATTTGCACGCGTTTAGACACGCCAACTTTTGTTGTGATTTTTTGTGTTTCTATTGCAATCTACCCCCTTAATTTTGATCCCTAGTTAACAAACATTAGACTATACAAATTTTTAACATAGTGCGACAGGACGTTGATATTTTAGTGTAAATCCCGTGAATTTCGTCAAACGTCAAATTTGTTAACAAGATGGCGGACGAGCAAGCTCGTTCGCCGGTATCCTCGAATGACGGATCTTCTTTCGAAGAACCGAGTCGAAAGAGACGCCGCGTAGCATACGACCCGCGTGTAGACCACCTGCTAAAACAGGTGACTGCTCTGACGGAGGCCTTGTTAGCAGGCGGCGCGGCTCCCGCATCAACAACGCCGCCAACGCCGGAAGCCGCGAGCGAGCCCCGCGTGGAGGACGCGAATGCGTCCGTTATTCAGCCGCCGCCGAGCCTCAGAAGGGCGAAGAATACGCTGGAGTTCGGCAAGCTCAGCACGGTCGTGAAGGAGCCGCCAGTACCGAGAGCGAACCCGAAGCGGATCTAACAGACCTCGAAGTTGCAACACTTCGATTCCGACGAGTGGTCAGGCGTTCGCTATGCGGAAACGCAGAGAACCTACGCGGCGACTCCCACATCTGTGGAATTGTCGGTGAACGACGACTTGAGAAGGATCGATAACGCGCCGACCCAAACTGGCTTGCTGAAAAGATCGCTCGCCGCGCTTTCAAACGCCTTGCTCGCCCAGAGGGAGACCCTGAGATACGGGATGCAATTGCTGGTGAATTGGATCTCTTCGAGCGGATTCAGTCGATGTTCACCAGCGATGCTCCGTACAATAAGGTTTCGGACGACATCCTGCAGATTGTGTGCGGCAGACGGGCAGAGTGTATACTGAACCGGCGAAAGGCCATATTGGAGGGCTTCAAAGACCCTTTCGTGCGAGAAGGTGCGGCCAAAATCCCTCCAAGCTCGGGATACTTGTTCAATAGGGAAGAGCTATCGGCGTATATCCTAAAGAACGGGGGCCAGGAGAAGGTGATGGTCTCGCCCGCAACCCGAAACCTGGCCCAACCGTCAACATCTCAGCCCCAGCCGTCAACTTCTCGTCGAGCTCCGAACCAGGGATACCTCCAGTCCCGTAAGCCCTTTCTGCCGGAGCCGAGGCACAGGGAGCGAGGCTCAGGGAACCCGAACAGGAGACCTAACCGGAAGGCAGACCACGGCCGAAAACCCGCTGGTGACCGTAGCCGCAGAGGTAGAAGATGACGCGAGGCTGAACAACCAGTTCTGGGGAGGACGCTTGAGGAGGTTCCAAAGCACGTGGAAGGAGTTCGGGGCACCACCCTGAGTGCTGAGAATCCTCAAGGGCGCGAGAATCCCCTTTGTGGCCAAACCTCCGTTAGTCTTCCCCACCAGGCAGCCGTTGAGCAGCTTCGGCACGAAGGAGTCTCGAGACATGTCGAGTCACATTCGGGCCCTGAAGATGTCAGGCGTGCTGGAAGGAGCAGATCATTCTCCGAGCTTCATCTCAAATCTGTTTCTAACTCCGAAGTCGGACAACTCCCTAAGGCCGATATTCAACCTGAAGGCGTTGAATGCCTTTGTGGAGGCGAAACCCTTCAAGCTGTTCAACCACTTTCGGGTCCCAGACTTCCTCCAGCCCAAAGATTGGTTGGTGAAGATCGACCTAACCCAGGCATACTTTCACCTACCAATAGCGGAATCGCACCGAAAGTTCCTGAGACTATACTACCAAGGGAACTTCTCCAGATGACCTGCCTGCCCTTTGGCCTGTCATCAGCCCCGAGAATGTTCGCAACGCTGTCAAACTGGCTAGCGGGACTCTTGCGGAAGAGAGGAATAAGGACCGTAGTCTACCTGGACGACTTCCTTCTGGCCAATCAGTCAAGGGACCTGCTAGCGACCCAGGCAGTAGAGACGGTCAATCTGTTCCAGCATCTGGGTTGGTGCATCAACCGCGACAAGTGTGTCCTTAGACCTACCCAAAAGCTGGAGTTTCTGGGCATAACTTGGGACACCGAAGCCAACCAGAAATCCCTCTCGGACCGCAAGTGCTCTGGCCTTCGCCAAGTACTGCGCCGCCCGATCGAGGCCGGCAGTTGCTCCCCCAAGCAGGTTCTAGGCCTCTTGGGAAGCCAACCAGAAATCCCTCTCGGACCGCAAGTGCTCTGGCCTTCGCCAAGTACTGCGCCGCCCGATCGAGGCCGGCAGTTGCTCCCCCAAGCAGGTTCTAGGCCTCTTGGGGAGACTCAACTTCGCAAACTTCGCCACCCCTCGGGGTCGTTTGCATTGCCGAAGACTGCAGAGATTCAGCCGCCAGCTGCAGAGGCACGAGCCATCCAGACAAGTGGAGCTTCCTGCCGCGGTTCGGCAAGACCTAGAGTGGTGGTTGGAGGCCGTAGGGGAGTCCTGCCCAATACACGAAGCCCCCTTCTCCCACTTCCTGACTACAGACGCAGCGGACGCAGGTTGGGGCGGCCAGGTGGACGACAAGACGATATCAGGCCAGTGGTCCCCAGAGCAGATGCGGTGGCATTCCAACCAGAAAGAAGCCTTCGCTGTTTACGCAGTGATCAGGGATCACGCTTACCTGCTAAGAGGAACGAAGACCCTACTGCAGACAGACAACAAGACAGTAGTGACTTACATCAACAAGGAGGGGGGGACAAGATCATTGGGCCTTCTGAAGATAACTCGAGACCTCCTAGAGTTTATCGACCAGCAGGAAATATCTCTGACAGCGCAGTACATTCCAGGGAGATATAACGGGATTGCGGACCGACTCTCTCGGGGGACACCACTCCCGGAATGGCACCTCCTGGAACCAGCGACAGAGGAAATATTCCGAATATGGGGACGTCCTCAGATCGACCTCTTCGCATCGGCCACCGCCCATGTGGTGCCAAACTACGTGTCGCTAGACTCAACCGATTGCTCGGCCTCCTATCTCAACGCATTCAGTCAGCATTGGGATTACGAGCTGGCCTGGGTATTTCCGCCGCCGAATCTCGTCCCAAGAGTACTGGCGCACTTGAACCTGGCAAGAGGCACCCTTCTCCTAGTTGTGCCAAGATGGGAGAAGACATTCTGGAGGGCCGATCTCAAACAACGAGCAAAGGGAGGGCCAGCGTAAGAGATCTGAAGAGCGTCCTGATCGATACGTCGACAGGGTTTCCCCCACCGAGGGTGTAGGACCTCCAACTGGAAGTTTGGAGAATAGCAGTGGGTGGGAACAGGCTATAGCGGATTGGAGCCAGGAGGAACAGCAGCTGTTCAGATCTGGCTGGAGAGGCTCAACGCTGAACACCTACAAGCCGGCCTGGGATAGGTGGCAGCGATGGTGTACCACGCATTCTGTCCAACCTCATAACCCTCCCCCTGCAACAGTGGCAAGATATCTGGCCAACCTGTTCATCCACGAAGGGCTAGCCCCTCGAACAATATTGGTCCACAAATCGGCAATCGTATCCTTCTGTGGCCCAGCTCTTGATGCAGATAAGATTAGCTCGAACTTCCTCGTCAGGCACGTCCTTAAAGCCATCTCGGTTTCTGGTGGATGCACTGAGAGACTCCCGATCTGGAACCCCCGAGTAGTGGGGGAGTGGCTACGTGAAAACCCGCCAAGGAACAGCCGGTATGACGTGTCAAGGAGGACGGCCATACTACTCATCATGGCATCTGGGCGAAGAGTCCAAGATCTGACACTTCTCAGAGTCACCCCGGACCGATTGATCGACAAAGGAGACTCCATCACGCTATGGCCAGCCTTTGGAGCGAAGACTGACACGGCAAGACACAAACAATCGGGATGGAGGTTGAGCGCATCGGATGAAAGGAACATCAACCCCTTGTTTTGGATCCGAAAGCTGGTCTCACTCTCACAGCCGAGACGAAAGCCGGACATGAAAGAACTATTTGTGACGACAGCAGGTGAAGTAAAGCCAGCTTCACGGACAATGATAGGTGGTTGGATCAAGTCAATCCTAAGAGAGGCTGGAGTGGAAGCAACGCCAGGAAGTGTTCGTTCTGCTGTGGCTTCGTTGAATTGGCTGGAAAACTACCCGATAGAGGAGATCTTGTCAAGGGGAAACTGGCAGAGTGAAATCACCTTCCAAAAATTCTACCAAAGAGAGATAGTAGATAACCCCAAGCAACAATGCCCCCAGAGCTCATTAGCGCCTCTCTTTACGCCAATATAGGCAGTCACATATAACGTCGAACCACTAGGTCACCAGGTGATAACAAACAGATCTCTCATAATGGATTCCAGGCGTCGAGACGGAACACAAAATAAAAGAATTTTACCTTCCATTAAAATTCCTATTTTGTTTCCCTCGACGCCTGGAATCCAGGTAATCCCTACCTGGTGCATTATGAGTCATATGAAAGAAAAAACCGTTGCGCGACGCAACCGGAAACAGGGATACCAGCGGGAGTAAATTGTCGCAAACAGGGAATCAGAGGGGGTAGGAACGCGTGAATAAGTGCCGAAACAGCAGGCTGTTCTCTCTCATAATGGATTCCAGGCGTCGAGGGAAACAAAATAGGAATTTTAATGGAAGGTAAAATTCTTTTATTATTGTAACACTTGATTTTGTATTTTTATTTTAAATGGTGTTTCATCTATCTGGTTTTTTTAGCTAAGTGATGTGGAACAAGGGGGTCGCACTGTGTTCCCGGAAATAGGGACGGGGGTGGCCCCGCGCAAGGGAAGCGCCCTTTTCTGGTACAACCTGCACTCCTCAGGGGAGACAGACACAGCCACGCTGCATGGGGCCTGTCCGGTGCTGTTGGGGAGTAAGTGGAGTAAGTCTAGTTATCTATTCCTAACTTATCTATTCAATAACAATCCTAGGGTTGAAAATGTCAAAAATTCCAACACCTCAGAGGAGGAAAACTTAACCCAAGATGAAGATTGCATATTGTCAAAAGAGACATGTCTTTTTTGCACGCAAGATATTTAATTCACTTTCCAAATGTATAGAAACCAAATCAATTCAAGAAAAATTGGAACAAATACACATCCAAAGAATATTCTACTTATCAATACTAGAATAAAATATCTCTTGACGACCCATATCCATAGTCAATCTTGGTATATTTTCATTGGTTTGTGCTGTCATAAAAATTATTTCTTGTAAAAATTATGACTACTTTTATATAACATTGTACATTTTGTCAATTTTGAGATGGTGAATATTTTATAAAAGAAGTACATACAAATTTATTTTAAAAGTTGGAATATTAGTAGATGTGTATGAAACAAATATTTGTTTCATACAGATCTATTAATTTCTTAATTTAAAATGTCCAAACATTAAACAAACTCTAATATTTCCACTAGGTATACATATGTATTGACATTTGAGAGATATTTAATATTTCTCATGGGAACTTTATGCGTAAGTAGGTAGGTACATAAAAAAGTATGTAGGTACCAACGTTCCCTCTAATTTTTCTATTGTGTGTGCGGACTTTTGACGCATCTGTGTAGTGGCGGTGCGATAAATTTACACCCCCCCCCCCCCATAAATACACATACAATTTTTCATAAAAGTGTATATTTTTAAGGTATTTATTAATTACTGTGATTTTATATAATTTCCCTAGCTTTGTCTGGTAAGAAGAAAGCGGAGGAAAGTTGCCTGGCAAGCCCGTATTACAAGCCTCAATATGATATTCCAAATAAATACATATTTTTTAGTTTAAAAAAGGTTACTTCCTTACTAGAAAAACTTCGCATTTCGATTTTACCTACTTTTCATATTTGCTTCGGAACATATGATGCATTTGACACCATCATATGTCTCCGAATAAACAAATATTTCACCACTTGTTACTTTTTGTAAATGCATTGAAGATGGTATTTTTGTTTCGACGATTTCAGAGAGCCATTCCAGTTTCAATTTATCGCAGGATTTCTTCTTAACGGTCGCCACATCCACTCCTTTTCGACATTTTAAGGGGATGAATTTTAAATAATTAATAGGTAAAATTGTATTATTCGACTCATTTCTCCGAAAACGTGCGAAAGAATTGTGCATGTATTGTTTCATGCATTCGAGCAAAACTAAAATCTGGCGAAGGAAACTTTCTTTTATAATATTGACTGTGCGGAGTGTAAAACATGTGTGCGGAGACATTCTGCTAGGTGTGCGCGCGCACACGCACACACCTTACAGGGAACGTTGTTAGGTACATATTTTGTTTTAGAATATTATAACTCTGAGAATGGAGAGGTTTATCTCAGTACATTTTCACAGTATGTACTGGGTTTATAGATATCCTTACGTATTATACTTATTGTACATATATACACGAGTATGTATTTTTTTAAATATTGTAATAGCACAATGGGTGGACTTAAAATTATACAATTCTCATAAAAAGCTGGTTTGATCTTGAAGACAGTGGAATATGCAGAGATTTGTGGAAATCAAATGGCAGAAGTTAAACGATAATTAAAAACTTTTACGTTCCTGATGAAAGATTAAACTGTCATTTATGGGAAATTTCAAAAATAAAATTTGTAAAAACAATTTATAATATTTATATAATAAAGCTAATGCTTTGAAGCCCTTAAAAACTTCAGCTTCCTTTTCTTATGTACCCCAGTTTATATATACATTCTTTATCAAGTACAGACCCTCTGACTTGAATGTTTTCAACCTCAAATAAGTACCTATTGTTGAATTGTAATTTATGCTAGAATGTAAAATGTCCCGTTTTCTTTTCACAGTTGCAAATAAATGGATTCATCAACGAGGTCAAGAATTCCGTCGTCAATGCGATTTGGATTATGTGCAGGAAGGGATGAAAAACACGTATCCAATTCCAGTTCCGAAACCAAGTCAAGCAACATTTCAAAATAGAAAAGTAACAAATTTGTCACCTAATAAAATGATGTATTTAAAATAAACATATTCTTAAGCTTATAGGTATATGTTTTATTTATAAGTTAATCGAGAATCGCTTCTCGGAAAACATATGGTTCGTACAAAATATCCGTAACCATTTACAGTTAAAAATTGGAGGTGGATGAGTCCTCCGGTTTTGGAGAGAGTTAAACTCAAAGGTCACCACTCCGTTTGTAGAGTCAGAGATGTCTGCTGCGGTTGATGATGTAAAAGTCGCGATGGTTTGACAGAATTTATTTGATTACAAAACACAAGTTATAAAGAATACAGTAGTGTACAAAGGTTATAAGTGAAAGCGTGACATTCGAAGGTATGACGGCGAGGGCTTCCGCTGTATTCGAGAAGCCCCGCTGGAGTGAG
Source organism: Agrypnia vestita (assembly GCA_016648135.1). Lineage (NCBI taxonomy): Eukaryota > Metazoa > Arthropoda > Insecta > Trichoptera > Phryganeidae > Agrypnia > Agrypnia vestita. Next base: position 16,452 of record JADDOH010006088.1, on the reverse strand, counting down.
ATGATTTATTCTGCGGGCGCGTGCTTATATAGTCATTCAGAACAAAGGAATCGGGGGTGTTATGATTTCCTCTTTACTCGGCCGCGCGTGTGGGTATTTAGCTTAGATCAGTGAGGTGCGTTTCGTCACTCTGATAGTCCATGCCCTCTGCTATACCTCGCCTTTGTACTCGGTCATTGGTCCGGCTTACATTTGCCTTGCTCAGCGATCTTGCCTCAACCTCTGTATCGAGGGCGACGGCCTGCCGTACTCGATGTCAGCATCTATGGTAACTCATTACACGGGTGTATGTGTCTCGGGTCACCACATTTATATAATTATTACTAAAAAAAATTATTAAATAACATGGATATGATAAACTTACATTTAATTCATACATGTTATTATACATTTAAATCATATATATGAATAAGATTTCTTATCAAAGTGTAGGAAAGCCCTCTCAGAGATATGGAACAGATCAATGTCCAATGTGATATTGTTCAGCATAGCAGTAGCTCTTCCAATAGGCATCAGCAGGCTGGTCCTGTATATGTATTGGAATGTGAAACAATCTACATTTATACTGTCTAAGCTAATTAATTATCAGAAACATACAAACCAATGCCCTGCATAGTTTTAGGATTATCAATCATACTGCGCAACAATCGTTAAAAATGCATAACCAAATACGCATCCCTTCTAGTCTCAAAACTATTGTAACCAAGCATAACCTGGAGAAACTCAGTTGAGTAAAGCCAAGGATAATGCCCGTACTCTCTCATGTAGAGATATATGTATTACCATCACCACTGATCAAACAATAGGCCTACATGCGATATTTTAAAATTATGATTGTCCATGTCCTTTGTGTCTAATTATATTATATAATTTAACACAATAGATTAGAATTAATTAAATTAATTAGAATCATGAATCAGAGAATAAAGCGAGGTTGGGACTGTAAGGTAAATGTGGCAGAATTTCCCAGTTTGATCTCCTGGAACCTTAATTAAAGTCGAAAAGAATCAGGTATTGATTGTGTTTGTTTATCTCCACTTGACACTTCATTATTTGAGACTTTATTATAAGAAAAATGATAAGCTACAAGAAAATGGTGACACTGACGTTTTAGAGCAAAAAATACATCTAATTTAATTTTAATTTATTGTCAAATAATATTGTCATGGAAAAAACTGCAAAGACAATAATTAGACAGCCAAATACAACATTTAATTTATTGAAAATAAAATAATCGTGCTGCTCCATAAAGTAACAGCTGTGTCAATTAATGACATTTGTATCAGAATTTCAAATTTGGCGATAGTGCGTATGGTAAGTTCAATTTGTGTCTGCCGTTTGGTGACGTGCAGGAGTTACGCTACCAGTAATGTTTACAGTAGTCACGTGCGGTCTTCGTTATGAAGGGTGTGTGCTCTTCAGTATACATACATTTTGTTCAATTTCTGTATGAATCATTTTAACTCCAGCACTACACCAAACTCGATGGTATGTAGAGGACTAACTGTATTTGAATATAATGTACCATGGCAATAAACAATACAAATATATTATACATCACGATGGTTTCACAATTTTCCTATATGCCGCGTATGTGTTTACATCAGCCCTGATGATGGACCCTGCAATGGGATCCAAAATGTTGGCCAGAGAGATCAGATACACATGGCGAAAAAAAAGTTATAGAAGTGAAATATGCAGAATATTTGAAAATACATTTAGACATTATTTAATACCCCAGTAAACACAAACTTGAAGATTATTTTATGTGTAGAAATATTATACACATTATTTAATATTTCAAGAATGACATTTTATGAGAAAGAAATCAATATGTATATTGTATTAAAACATTCTTATTTTTTCTGCTGGCAAGTATACTGACCTTAAACTTGACGTAAGTATATTATCTTATCTATGACGTAAGCATTGGAAGGAATTAAAAAATTACACTGCAATGTAATAATGGTAAACTCATCAACTGTTGTGAATATTCATTTCTAAGTTAGGTTAGGTTAGGTTTAAGTATTTGAGAGTAGTGCCGAACTAAACATTTGCAACTAAACAACAGTCAAATTTACTTTCATTGACAGTTAGGAAATTAATACAATTTCACCAGTTAATTTATTTTCACTAGTCGAAATATATACATATGACAATCAACCTATCTACTGATGAAAGTGTGCTTGCATATAATGAAAAATTTTCTTTCTTTCACTTTCACTACAGTGAAAATATATTTTCACTAGAAATGCTTATGCTACGAAATAGAAAAAATCTATAAACAAATACTTCTAGAATCGCACTAATTTACATAAAATATTAAATTTTTGGCTTGGTTGGTTGAGAAAACCTCTTTAAAATCGGTGCCGTGTGTGGAGAGGCATTTTTTTAAAATAGAGATGCAAAAACGGAATACGTGTCGCATCAATATTCTTACTATTCTCAAACTAAGTCAAAAGCCTGTGCTATGAAAATAGGACTAATTTGCTAGTGTCCTAGAATGGGGCTCAAATCACCAATCACCAGATCGCTAGGCGAGTGTCATGACACTATACCAATAGGCTACTCAATTGCACCTAAATCACAGGCCCAAATGAGCAACAGTTTATGTCGAAGTAATTTCAAACTTCAATAACTCAGCTAAAAATAAACATTGCCATCTTTGTCTCGTTTTTTATTTAATTTCAATATACTGTACACGATTCATGTTTTCACGAATAACCGCGGCAGTATCCGACACTGCCTCTTTTTTCAGCTATTTTTGATGGATAAAGGTAGATTTTCAGAATTAGTGACGGTATTTTAACCGGTTCCACAATAACCGTAATATGAGATTTTTAGCTGATTATATTGATGATCGGTCACTGATTTTTCGCAATTCGACAAATAATTATGTGTACTAGGCAACAGTAATATCTCTGTCGTCAATCATCTATACCAGCGGTTCCCAACCTACGCGTACCACCGGTGGTACGCGAGTGGATAGTTGTTGGTACCAGAAAATAATCAGTAATGGGGGATATAATAAGTAAAAAAAAAAATCAGTCAGAAAAAACAGTTGTTAATATGTACAGTCGATGATCGAAAATCCAACAGTCAATATCGTATTTTTAGAGTTCACTTTTAAATTTAATTTAGCGCGTTAGATATCAGTAACTTGAGATGTGTACATTGTCTTGTTTTCATGAGAAGAATTTTTACATTTACCGTATTTACTTACTTACTTACTTACCATCACGCCGTTTCCCCGAGGGGGTAGGCAGAGAGGATAGAGCGCCATACTCTTCTGTCCTGACATACAACTTTCGCATGCAAGCTCGACGGTTGTTCAGACTTCTAACAGGACCATCTTCCAGTATCTGGTTAATCTGGTCATGCCACGTCTTCCGTGGTCGCCCTCTTTTTCTGGCGCCCTATTTAATTAATTAATACATAAATTTTCTATAAATATCGTTGGAAAAAAATTGCCTGCTGCGCATTTCATTTTTTTTAAGCAAATAATTTAATTTAATTCTATCATTTTTTTTATAATAAAAATTAGTTGTTAAAAAAATACTTCTTTAAATGTTATTTTTTTGAATTTCGACAAGAAATGAGCTTCGGCACATTTTATTTAAAAAAAAAACATTGTGATAGTAAAGTTCAAATGTCTCATTTTTATCAGAAATATAAAACCTTTGGTATTTTTTTCAAACTTAAATAAATTGAGTTCTGGGAAATACAGTCACCCTTTAAAATTTATAGAGTGGTACGCGAGCCAAAAAACATTGGGAAACGCTGATCTATACAATCAGATACAACTCTCAAATAACTTACCATGAATAATTGGTTGAAATAAGGTTTGACCATCACTAGTTGGAATCATTCACTTAAAAATCAGTGCTAAACAATAGTTCCATGTCTACTGATAGCCACTGGACGTGAGTTTTCAATGATTGCTTATGATTATGCTGGTGCTCTGTTTATTTTACAATAATAACTTAAAATTATGTATACAGTTAAAAAGACTAATAAGTAGTCGATAATTCTAAAAGTCAACCATTATTTTAACACTGATTGTGATATTCGTGTTCGATTCAATTAGCAATCATCGTCACAGACGAACGCCAATCACAGTCACGTTAAAGGTTTATCTCATAATGGGCAAATAAATATTTTAAGATTCACAATTTCCGATTCAAACTGAGCAACGTAATTTTTCAAATGACTCTTTTTTTGAATTATCTATAAATTGTTTTCACGGATCCCCCATATATCAAGTCTATATCTTTTAAGATAGCCAGTAGATTTATCTACTATTACAATTTTCATATTAAAATATTTTAATAGTGAAACATAGCGTGACCTCAGAGCTGGAGAGGTCGGCCAGATCAGGGGTCTCCTGATTTCTATTTTTTACTTTCATAGATTTTAATTTAATTTATTGTTCGTGACTGTTATACAGTCAACTGCTTTATTGTAATTATCACAATTAATACTAGGCATCAGTGGCGTGCGGTAGACATACATTTAACTGTTCGATGAATAGTTTTTCTTCTGTATGAAGGCTTGAACTTTGTGGTGACATTTTTATTAAAATAAAACATAAATCACTTTGTTTTCATATGGTTATATTGCTACTGGCGATGCTATTTAGGTAGTTAACGCTGTACAGAAAGTAGATGGGGACTTATTACACAATCTGTGAGTATGATAAGATGGCGTTAAGTATTCCCCATGTGAGAAAATATAGTAATTTGCATTGGCATGTCCGAGCACAACATAAAAAGTAAATGAAGAAGATATAAAATAAAATTCGGCATAATTCAACGGAATTTTTAAAACAGAAATAGCGCTTAAATTCAGAAGAAGAAGAGAAGAGCATTGAAATAAGGGGAGGAAAAAGGTTACAAATTGATATAAAAATGTAAAAAAATTTGTGTGTATTATCATGTAGGTACCTACGCGCGGTAGAAGGTATACCTAAAAACTAAAATAAAGACAAAATTATATATTAATGACGCTTAAAGTATTGAGTTGTAAAAACTTATAGGTACTGATCATTGTCGATTATTTTGTGGAGTTTCATGAAAAAATTAAAACTTATACTTACAAAAATGTAACCTCGAACCTTCTGTGTATAGTTTTCTGGGATATTCTGCTGTGTATATCTGACCTCTCTGGTTAACGTTTCGGATCCCATTGCAAGGTCCATCATCAGATATCCCAGTATTTCTGAATGGCCATGAAAATCTAAGAACATTTGTAGCCTCGGATATTTAAAATAATTGGGGCAAACAAAAACTATTGAAACTCGAAACAATTCATGAACAAATGCATTTAATATTGTTTCATTATTGAGACGCTGTTCCTTATGTGTGCATTTTCAAAAAAGTCCAAGTATTTACCCACTTTCATGTTTTATCGATTTCCGGCCTAAACCGGTTCCGTATTCAAAAGATTCGAAACTATACAACTTTGACAGACGCATTGACTGTCGAAAAAATTAATGTGTTTTTTGTTTTGAAAACAAATATCTGATAATTAGGTACGTCATTTTTTCAATAAATAATTTCTCGGATATAATTTGTAATCGTTTTTGGTATGGTGGCAAACAAAAACGTTCTTAAAAAACGATTGAAACATTGAAACTCGCTTGTAAACAGACTTTGACAGCCGATAAGAATTCAATATGGCATTGTTAGCTCTGGTATCGCATTTCCGCTACATACTGCGTGCGCAACTTTCGTTACAATGAAAAATAGAAGTATAATTTCAAAAATTTGTGTAAATTTCACAAAATCTCGCAAATAAACAGGTGTCAGAAAGAGAAGAATATAAAAGAATAGAAAGAGGACAGAACACGCCCATCATTATCACTAGAATGTTATAGGTATATGTTATAAATTACATCCAGCATCCTGTGCGACCTTAAAAATGCCATTGTGGTATCGGCTATGGCGCGGTGCAATGGAAATAATACCTACTAAAGCAATGACTTGTCTTCCAGTTCAATCCGCCTCTGATTCTTAAATAAATCGGCGATAAAATCGCTATAAAAATGTTTAGATCGTTTTTATTACGAAAGCAATTATTTTTCAATTTCTTTTTCGACGTATACTATATCTAAAATCTATAAAATATATTTATCGCGAAATTTTGATGAATTAGAAAGTTAATTCTTTCTTGTGGCGAACAAAATTATTCTAACTTTGAGAACAATTATTACTCCCTTTCTTTTAACGCGTAGCGTCTGCTTGTCAGCTTGTCTGATTGTCTGCCGAAAAAACTTTGGATCGATTTTTTAGCCTTTTCCCGTGATTTGCAGGCAGACTCGTGGCGACGATAAAAATGATCTAACAAATTTTCGTTTAAAAAAAAAACAATTATAATTTTGGATTTTTCGAAATTTTAACGATTTATATATTGTTTAATTTTCGAACCCGACGCGTGGAGTGGGCGCGAAACCTGTTTCAATGAGAAAAGAGTATAATAAAAACTTGGTTTTTATGAGTTGGTTTTTATTTTATATTTAGAAAATGATTGTGAATTCATTACTCGCTAATTCTTTTATTGCTCCATACCGTTTCCTGATTTTATTTAAAATATTATTTACCGTTTCCATATTTGCGAGAACCTATATATGAGGAGTATAAAAACAAAGGAAGCAATATCCCACTGTTTCTGAGATAAATACAAAAAACCTGTCTTACTCGAGGAAATTTCTATGGAATCTATGAAACCTACATCTTGAATATGGATATTACTGTATTTGCTACCAAATAGTGGACATTTCTGCTTTTGCTATTTAATATATTAGGATATTGCTCCTCGCAGTTTTTGGGCCTCTCTTTTAATGTTAGTCCATATTTTGCAGTCATGTGCATTGATTTCGTTTTAGACACAGAAAGATCACATTAAAAAATTACCTTCAGACGTCCGAATGCACTCCGCCTCCACTGACTCTTAATACCATAAATCAACGCTTCTACTCCACAGGCGGGTTGATGACAGGGGGCCCATTTTTTAATTATAATTATTTCACTGATCTCAGCATCGCGAAACTTAAAATTTGATTTTCTCAAAACGTATAAAACTGGACATTACAACAATTGTGCACCAACCCACACATATATTAAGTAATCATAGTTACCAAATTATTGTAAACTATCAGCATATAATCAGTTGGCCTACTGGACTTAAATGGAACACACCAGATTCGGGTGAGAATGTTGTGCAATTTAAATAAAAATTATATCTTCCACTTATTTCATTTCATGGCATACATATTTGACATTTATTTATTATCACATTAGTGATTATCAAAAGACTTCGATTGTGGGTTTAAGGATATTCGCATTTTCATATAGGTAGGTACCTACTTAGTAATTTTTGCCACTGCCGGCTGTCGTCAAAGGAAGTCCTCCAGTCGTGAACATCAAGTCTCTTCGTGTTTTTCTCAATATTATTGCTCCATCTTCTTCGAGGTGTTCCCCTTGGTCGCGTCTCTTGAGGTTTTTGATACCGTGCCATGTGTGTAGGAGGCACTCTTTGAACATGTCCGGCCCAGCTTAGTCGAGCGATCTCAGTGTAGCCGCGATGTCCAGTTTGTTAACCACGCAAAATAAATTTGCGTACATAATTTTTTATACTTTAGTAGAAAAACTCAATAACACAGCAATCTATAATTTTTTGTTCTCTACCCCGGCATCTAATATAAATATACGTTACCAATGGCGAAGAATATTATATATCAACAATTTTTCTTCCCTCTGTGTAAATAGCCTTCCTTCGGAAATAAGACTAACGTTTTATACAAATAATAATTTAGGTAAATTTTTAATTAATACAAAAGATCGAGATGATCATCTAAGTAATTCGGGTATATATAAATTATCGTGTAATGATTGTTCATCTTTTTATATAGGTAAAACTTCTCGGAATGTTAATATTCGCGTTAAAGAACATTTAAAATGTTTGAGTAGTAATGGTTTTTCTGAATTCGCCAATCACTTGATTGATAAAAATCATTATTTTTGCCGTAACACAGGGGTTCATATTCTACATAAAAATAGGTTGGGAATTAGACTAGATAATTTAGAAGCTCTGGAAATAAAAAAGTCAGTCAACACTAATAGTGAAATACTTAATAATCAATAATGTTTATCCAACAGTCCTATACTAAATATTTTTCCCATATAAATCCTACTAATTTCTCACATACCTTTCCCTTTCCTTTTCACTCTCCTAGAGTTCAATCTTTTGTTGTAATTTAGCTCTTTCTAGTCCATATGCTGGTCTGTCTATCTTTTATTATCATGTAATTTTAGATTATGTTCTCTTTCGTAAGTACTGGTATATTGTTGTCTCACTTGTTTGTAATTTGTCTCTCTCTAATCCATTCGCTTGTCTCTGTATATTTTGTCATTGTCATATAATCTATCCATCTTTTATTATCTTGTAATTTTATACTATGTTCTCTTTCATAATTACTGGTATATTGTTGTCTCACTTGTTTGTAATTTGTCTCTCTATCTCTCTATATGTTGTCATTATCGTGTAATTTTATATTATGTCTCTTTCATATGTACTCGTATATTGTTGTCTCTCTTTTTTCTATGTAATTTTATATTTTGTCTCCCTCATTATGTATATATAAGTGCACTGCTTTGTATTTATTGTTTAGTTATTAAGTTGCCCTGATGAAGCTTAAGTTTAAGCGAAACCGGTTGGCACGACAATAAATCGTGGTTTAATACAAAGTAAAGTGTTTTTATTTACATAATTTTTTAACAGTTTTTTTTTTTCATTCTCTCCGACATATATTTTTATTATTACATTATACAACCAATCAAGTAATTTGGAGATTATTTGCCTCCATATTATTGTAACTCCATAAATGTAGCATAAAAAACATGTTTTCGAAGTATTCATGAAAATAATAAGATCAGCGCCGTTCTTCATGGCAATAATAAATTACTTTACAAATAAGAAAATTTCTTTAAAATTAAAATCAAATACCCGAGAATCCTAATTGAAATCAACACATCGGATTCTTTGCCTAAAAGTTATTACATATTATTATTTTGATAGAGTAAATCGGATGGTTTAAATATTAAATATGAAAACCGATTGTTTTCAGATTCGACAGTACCTATATGTAGGGACAGTCGGTTTGTTGAACAGGTATCCTAGTGAAATTTAGATATAGAAAAAGGGTAGGTAGGTACCTACTATTAGAAAATTTCGTAACATTTTTATATGTAATTCATTTAATTATATTTCTTTATTGAGTTAACAATACAATATATTTATTGTGTGATGTGACGTCTGTATTTCTTCTAAAACATAATATTTCTCTTTTTTTTTACATTTGATAGATAATTATGTATATTTCTTTGGACCTTTATAATACGAGTATGTATAAACAATTTTTCGAATTTATTTTCTTTCTACTTGGAATTCTTATTTTGTTAGAATTTCTTGTATCGTGTCCATACATCTGTGTTAAATGTTATTTTTGAAGTACTTTGGCATTCTATCATTTGATGTTTTATTTATGAAAATCATCGTGTTTAGCTTTAGTCCTTGTTTTAAAGGTGCGACAATTTAAATCTACTAACATCTTTTTAATTTTAGAGTAGGTATCTATTTCTCCTAATGATTCACATCGCTCTGTTTTGTTAAATTTCCAATTTTTTATGTCACCTTTGTTAGTCAAGTAGGTACATAGTGTTGCAATATTGAAAAAGAGGAGAAATTTTCGATCTTTATTGTAAATTTATTTTTACATTTAACACTGCCGGGATCGATAACAGGTGCCTCCTAAATCTTTTTGAAATCAAAAAGATTTTGTATACGTTGAGTATGGATCCAGGTACATATGCAATGATCTGCCATCTTATCTTCTCCTCTAGTGGACTCTGGTTCCAAAATTGTCGCACATATGTGAACGTAATGTTGATTTTTTAACATATACATAATATAATATATTGCCACAGCATCATATCAAGAAAATGGCGTTAGAAATTCAATTTTTTTTTTAAAGTTTCATTTTCATATTTTAAAAATTAGAAATAGAATTTCGTAACATTTTAATGTGCTCTCTTGTATTTTATTATTTATTATTAAAACCCATTATTACCATGTTACCAAAATATTTTTTAAATAAAAATCGTTGAATATCGATCCTGGTACCTGTCACACGCTAAGCTTCCTTGCAGTATTAGCCTTTCTCCCAGTAGACTGTACCTAGTGCCAAACCATCATACAAGGATTATATTTATATAATATATCATTTAATTTATATATAAAATTCGCCGCACGCCAAGTTACGTTGGGCAAGCAATAGTGTTCTTTTGTGTTTAATATACGTCTGACTATACATTGAATTTCTTATTTGTTGTGGGAACGAAGGTTCCCTTCTTGTACTTTCCTATATGTTTCATGTACTTTACAAATACTATTTTTATATTATAATTATCTGCTTATCCACCATGATAGTATAAATAAAAAAGTAAACCTACCAAAAATACAAAATCTAACAAAAAAAAATGCCAAATTTTAAAATTTTATATAAGTAAGTAAATAATTAATTTTACTATAAAAAAATGTTACGCCTGGTGAACTTTGTAGCAATTCAATATTAATAAAGGGCTTAAGATTAATAAATTTTATGACAAAGAACTTGAATTACCTACCAACTTTTGAGAATCTGCAGAGAAAACACAATTATTTTGTAACTGGCAATCAAATCTGGATACATAAAATTATTTTAAATTATGTGAAACGGTCATAAATCAAACAATAAAATAAATTTACAACAGGGCTGGAATAAAATGGAGCAAGCGCACAGCTCCCGTTCTAATTCAATAAATTAAATTACATAATATTCTAACTACATATCTAAAGGGACCATGGAGGCTAACTTTCATAAATTCTTCTAAGATCCTAATAATGCATATATTACCTTTTATTTATATAATATTCATCACTCTTTGCACTACAATCTCTGGTGGATCTTAGCATACTCAATCATTTTACCCTATTGATCTCCGTTTCACGCAGCTTCTTCCAGTCCTGAATCTCCAAGACGAAGACATCTTTGAAAATATCTCACTCCACTGATTTGATGATATGATTATCCTCTCTATATAGCCCAACTGCTTTCCTATTTTAATACACCTCAAGACTCTTCATCATTTGATCATTCATTCGTTGATGGGCCGGCTTTGGCCACTACCCTGGTTTTGGCCTTTTGGACATTCAACGGTGTATAAATAAGACAATGAAAGTATATTTGTTTTTTTTTTATGCCGATCAATTCTTTAGACTGTGTTTTGTTTTGATAAATAACAGCTGCACCACCATTTTCTTTCTTTGAGTATCGGTTGAACTTGGTGACATTCATTTTAAAAATTATTAAATTCTTAGCAAAAACAATAAGGGCCCGTGGATGAGTGATGTGAAAATAATTTTTTAATCACTTACTACGGGTACCCAAAAGAAACCGAACTTATTTTTTTTAAATTTATATATTTAATTTTCAAACAAAAAACCTTCAATCCCCTTCAAAGTACTCTCCACCGGCACTAATACATTTGTCCAATCTTTTATTCCATTGCTCAAAGCATTTTTTAAATTTCATCTTCTGTGATGCCCGACAGCGCCTCCGTCATTTTTTTCTTCACTTCAATAATGTTGGCAAAACGCTTTCCTTTCAAATCGCAGGGGCAGGGTCGGATGAGTAAGGCACAGGGGTCATGCCATTTTTGGTCAAAAATCGGCACATAGACGGCTGTGTGAACAAGGGCGTTATCGTGGTGGAAAAACCAATCGCCCAACTGCCCACGAAAAACCAATCGCCCGACTGCCACAAATCAGGCCTCTTCCGCCACAAACTGTAATCTTTTCAAACCTTCCAGGTAGGAAGCCTGGTTAACTGTCTGACCCTGTGGAAGAAACCCTGAATGGACGACTCCTCTCACATCGAAAAAACAAAAGATTTACGGCCGCGCGCTGTTAACGAGAATCAGCCATTAGAAAAATGACGAGCACACAAAACAACTGTCACTAAAAAATTCACATCAACCGAACGGAACCTTCTTTAGCGATGACGTTTGGCTTACTGACTCGGGAATGATGGCTCTATACGCCCCTAGCGGCAGAACGTGATACTACAAAAACTCGACCCACCACAACATCAGTTCGGTTTTTTTCATATATTTGTGTTTGTGAATCAATTTAGCCTATTGAATGAAAGTCCTAGGAACATTGTTTCAAGGTTATTTCATAATTTATTTTATTTCTAAGTAGAAAAATGCCACACGGCCAGAACTGGCACAGCAATCTTACTTTTGTTCTAGTTTTGGCCATGGACATGGCCACAACTGGCTCACATAGTGCGGTAGTTTTGGCCACCTTTTTTGAAAAACATAATTAATTAGGTATTTACGATGATATCCCAATTATAATAATTTTGTTGTCTGTCTGTCCGTTCGTCCGTCCGTGCGCGTAAATTCGTATAACGTCAAATGACATGCGTAATGCATCACAACCAAATGAAATATCTACTTCAGCAGCTTCAACAAATGATGTTCGGAATGAATTGTCCACTCAAGCAAAATCATCTGACAGTTTATGCATCGTAACTATATTTCTATTGGCTCTACTGCACAAATTATAATATAAATAACACTGAAGAATCTTAACTGAGAATCTTAACAGTTAAGATTCTCTCTGAAGAAGCTACTAAGAGTAATTAATGTGCTGTATGGGGAGATTTAAAATAATCGATTCTGACTATTTTTGAGTTCGTGGTGATGCACAGTTGGCAAAAAATATCTTAAAGTGGCCAAAGCTGGCCCCTCAACCCTATATGTATTATATTTAAACTTTTCGATTAAAAATAAAATGTAAAATTTCAGTGTTATTGACCATTCCGATTTATTATATTTTCCAAATTAAGAGCCCTGATTTACAGTATGTTTCGGTATCGTAATGCCAAACCATAATAATTTTAAGATAGCAGAACGCGTGGAGAAGTCAGCTTGATCGCCTTCAAGTTTTATGGTATGAAAATACTAAAAGTATTATTTTTTCATTAGTAAGAGCTAAGCAATCTTTTTGAATAATACTCATACAGAAAGTCCCATATACGTACCACTTGATTCTATTGGCTTATGAAACAGGGCAATATTGTGCGTTATTACAGGATTCATCTACTCTTGCTACACACCTCCTTGTCCTTCTCCCTCACTTATGTGGAATGCGTCACAGATTGATGATACATTATGTAGATGAAAGTGGTACTTTGCTTCTTCCAGGCAAATATCAAGTCACCTTGAAACATTTTATTATTTTGCTTTTGAGTTTTTCTTTCTTTTTGTCAGTCAATAAAATTATTATAAAAGGTAATAATAAACTGTTTTCAATTTAACTAATATAATAAAATGAAAATTGCTTTTTCCAAGTGCTAACTATAATCGCAAAAGAAAAAATTAATGTATGATTAAATCAAGTTTAAATATACATAATACATATATAAAACAAAACTTAACAAAACCCTCACAAAACAGAGTAAGTACCTACTTGTGTAAAACGGATTTCATCTAACACCGTTGAAGAATTACTGTGTTATAATAGTTTTGTATTGATTTATCAATTTAAAAATATTAGCAAACTAATCCCAAGGATAGGAAATGAATCACCAATATCTTAAGCTTTAACTGATGAGGTTAATTGAAATCAAAATGGCTTCTGCCGGCCTGATCTTACAATTGCACGAAAGAGTAGCAGGGTTGCCAGTAATGGAAGGGCCGGTATGTACTGACGTACAAAAAAAAAAAACAAACGCCGGCCGAAAAAGAGATGCTATGTCATATCTGTATTGATAAGGGACAGTACTATATAGCACATAGTAATAAATCCCATTTGCTATGCACGCGTAATTCATGTATCAAAAGTTTTTTTTTTACAATGGAACCAATATTGGCACATTTTTTCAGTAGTGAACCAAAGAAATGCAGTTACTCCATGGACTATTCTACATTTTGATATGCAATGAAATACATGCGGAACTGTATTCAGCTCTGTCTGGATTGGAAGCCCTGCTGGAGACTGAGGGCATCCTGCTGACCTCTCTGTATAACTATATGAACTATCATGAACATCGGATCAACTTGCTCAGGGAGTATGTATGCTCATAAAATTTGAAGAACTCTAGTAACATGCTACTATAATATACTTAGAAACCAATAACAAAGCAAAATATCAATCCCCGGAACTTTGGGATTCAATTTCAATGATCTGGGATTAGAAAATACTCGCATGCTCATTCATATTACACTAATATTAGGTCCTTACATATGAAATTGGCGTTTTGCCGTACTGGCAAATTTGATCTCAAATATCTTCTCTTTGGTTAGGAATTCCAAATCCAAATTTATACAGCTATTTACTCATGTATTTGTGTTTTGAAAATTATAATTCATTTGTTTTTTCCTCAATTGTTTTTTTCTTTGCGTCACTCAGTTTACAAAATGAAAAACTTGAAATATCGCGTTATTTACGAGTACGAGTTCCACCGTGGCACCAGTGCTGCAGAAACGGCTCGAAGGATTAATGATGTGTATGGCGACGGTGCCGCAAAAGAAAACACAGTGCGTTTTTGGTTCCAACGTTTTCGTTCTGGAAATTTCGACCTGCAGAACAAGCCCCGTGGACGGCCGGAGACCAAAGTTGATAATGAAGAATTGAAGGCTATTGTGGAAGCGGATCCATCGCAAACCACATCCGAGTTAGCTGCAGGCTGCGGTGTTAGTGATAAAACTGTTTTAATCCACTTGAAGCAAATTGGTAAGGTGAAAAAGCTTGAAAGGTGGGTACCTCACGAATTGAGTGAAGCAAATCAACAAACGCGCGTTGACTGCTGCGTTGCATTACTCAACCGGCACAATAATGAAGGGATTTTAAATCGAATCATTACCTGTGATGAAAAGTGGATCCTGTACGATAATCGGAAGCGCTCATCGCAATGGCTGAACCCTGCCGAACCAGCCAAACCATGCCCCAGCGAAAATTGACTCCAAAAAAGTTACTTGTGAGCGTTTGGTGGACTAGTGCTGGTGTCGTTCACTACAGCTTTCTTAAATCTGGCCAGACGATTACGGCAAATGTCTATTGTCAGCAACTGCAAACCATGATGGAAAAGCTAGCTGCTAAACAACCGAGGCTGGTTAATCGCTCTAGGCCACTGCTGCTTCATGATAACGCTAGACCACACACTGCACAACAGACGGCTACCAAATTAGAGGAGCTTCAATTGGAATGTCTAAGACATCCACCGTACTCTCCGGACCTTGCCCCAACAGATTACCATTTTTTTCGAAATTTGGATAACTTCTTGCAAAGGAAAAAATTCAACTCCGATGGGGCAGTCCAAACCGCCTTCAAAGATTTTATTGATTCCCGTCCGAATGGTTTTTTTAGTAAAGTGATCGATGAACTACCTATGAGATGGCAAAAGTGCATAGATAGCAATGGTACATACTTTGATTAAATAAATATATTATAATAAAAAAAAATCGGCTTTATGTTCCTCCCATACTAAACGTCAATTTCATATGTAAGGACCTAATATTAAAGACCAGAAAGAGCAAATATAATTTTTGTAAAATATAAATATAATGTATCAAAGTAAATCAGAAAACTTTGAACAAAAAATAATATACATACCTAAATATTAATGCAAGATTGACAAATAATAATTTTGATGTGAAAGTTTTATTGTTTAGAATAACATTCCCGAAGCAATAATCGCTAACTACAAACATCTCGCTTATTTTTACATGCTGGCTTCCATGGTCTTGATAACAATTGTTTGATGAAGCTTAAGAAGTGTTTTTTGTGTAATACATAATAATAATACACGTACTGTAGCTTGTGTAATATTGTATGTAAAATATAAACTTTCGTTTGTTGTATGCAAAAACCCTAAAGGGCGTTAAATAAATAAATTAAATCATTAAGTTTTATCTAATTTTGGTACCCCATAATCAAACCAAAATATTAATTCATCAGGATTAATAAATGCTGTACACTGGGCTACTTAAATATAACTCCGTGTAATATTATATACTTATTTGTCTATCTGCCTGGAATGACAGCTTTATTGGATGCTAATTTATGTTGTATAAAAAAAATTGAATTTAATTTAATTTAAAAAATCAGTTCTTACCATTATTTAAGTATGCAAATAAATTATTAGTTAGCCCAAGAATAAAAATGTTTTATCCAAAGAAAGCAAAATAAAAAAAGTTCTCAATTTTTTTAAATCAAATGAATGGTCAATTCAATAACATGCCCATTTGTTGCCCAAAGTTGGCCATTATTGAATTAACAATATTCTGAAGAAGTCTTAACTTTTCTTCTTGAGTAAAATAGTTATAATTACAAGTAATACACACACAC
>JADDOH010006087.1:0-16475 GCA_016648135.1 Agrypnia vestita | reverse complement strand
TTTATTATTTATTTGTTTACGCACATTATAGGCTTTTACATATTGTTTTATATACTTCTTTCTATATATAACAAAGAAAGAAGTAGGTATACACAGCAATATCAGGTGTTAGCAGTAAAATATAAATATAAACTACATATATAAGCAGTGAAAGTATTGGGTATAAGCATTAAAATGTGAGTAAATAAAATTGAAGGAAACAATGATTTTGCGTAATAAAGGCACCAGTTATGAGGTGCGGTAAAAAATACTTTACATTTATTTATTATCTATAAATTTATAAATAAACACATAATTTAAAAATACTTTACATTTGAGATGTTATATAGAAATTTATTGAAGGATACATCTTTCAAAGTCAGGCTTTCACTTTGTGGTGACATTATTAATAAATAAATATATCTGTATTATTTGTCAACTTTAGTTTAAGGCTCAATCTGAGAAAAGGAACATTGTTCTCGAAACATGTAAAAAACCAATAAAAAGTGATGTAAACAAAATTATAATAGATTTATTTTTTTATCCATAAAGTTGAAAATAGGGAATTTTCAATAAAAATTAATTAAACCTAAATTCAAGATTATATTACATATATAATAATTAATGTTGGACTCCTGAATAAAGACCATAGTTAGGTATAGAAAATTTTATTCCCTACAAGTTTGTTTATCATTTATATGCTAAAGTTGAAAAGTAAGGAAATAACACAATAATTAAATTTTAGCATCCCTTTTCAGGTAGATATAAGAAGTCGAGATCGATCGAATAAAATATTGATTTTAGAAAATATCTAGCCGGCCTGTTAATTAATAATAGTTCAATAAAAAATAAAATAATTAAACAGAATTGTTTTATTTTATACAGCGTAAAATTAGGAATTCACCGAATCGTCGCACGTGACATCACAAAAAATCAAGTAAAAAAAATAATAGATAATAGCTTATTAAGCCTATCTCGCCCTACGCATGTATTCAAATTTCAAATCTCTAGTCATAGTTCGTGTACACAGATCTGCACTCTATGGTAGTGTACTTTAGAGTTGAAATGAAATTACTCGTCGAGCCGTCTATGACGTCTATGGCATCTACAAGTCGACAGCGAGAGATGAGAGAGAAATAAACGGAGACGTTTTGTCTTGCTTTCGCTCGTTGCTTTGTAATCTCGAATCGTCCACCGACCACGGCGTCCGCTGTCCACCGTCTACGAATTCAACTAGTCCATGCGATAAACGTAAACGGTCGACGCGTCGATGCAACGTCAACGGTTGATTTCAACTAGTCCGTCCATTCAACGCCCATCCCTAGTCAGTACGGGCGGCATCAGACGGCGCTACAGTTATCGTTGGATATCTTTAAAACTAATAACCGGATCGAATTGATATTTTCACAAAATATTTTTGACACATTTTGCTTTAAGAAAATAACAAAAAAAATGATTTTTTAAAAATCCTGACAACACGTAACCCCTTAAATGAAATTGCTCGCGTTTTATTTCCTGTTACGCATTTCCGTCCATTTTTTACTAAATCACTGCCACAGATTGCAAGAAAGCAAGAGGAATGATATTACACATCAAAAAAATTAGTGAGTCTTACAATAGTCGCAAATGATATGTAAAAGTAACGCTTCGTTCCTTTCTCAGTAACGCTCAGTAACTCGAGTCGATAAAAAAAGTGTGCGGCTTCCCATGAACCGAGCGTAAAAATGTTACACATTAAAAATTTAAAAATAATTTATTTATTCACTCGCAGAGAAAACCTTAAAATCGTGTGAAAAAATCCAAAAAGTGGTTTCGAACGAAACATATAAATAAACATACATGTGAATATGTATCGCATAAAACAGCCTTTGAAAGGTATATGACATATGAACGGCTGATTTTAATTTTATTTTTCCTTAACGGGTGTTATTAAATCGCTTCATTTAGACATTTAGACATCGTCAGAATGGATTATTTCGCATTCCAATATACAGGACAAACCTACCGATGGTTATGCCTGTTGGAAGAGCTACCGCTATGCTGAACAATATCGCTTTGGGTTAAATTCAAAAATAAAAAATCAAAACACGATTTTTTTTGAGTTCAAATTTATTTTACCACACACAGGACGATCGTTTCGGCTTATTAAGCCTTTATCAACTGATGAACATAGTACATATTATTGAGTTTATATACAAAACATTTGGTGCAAATTTGGAAAAACCCTCAAGTATATTACGAAGAATACATTATCTAAATTGGGTGCAAATTTGGAAAACTTAAGTATATTTAATACAAAGAATAGTTTCTAAAACACATTATCTAAATTGGGTACTTAAATTTTAAATATCATAAAGTAGGGAATAACATGGTTACTACAAACAATAATCTGGACAATGAAACAAAAATACAGGTGTGTTAAGTGGTTAAAAGAATTTCACGAAATTTGATCATTATGGGAATATTTCAGCTAATATAAAATGAGTGAACATATATTGTTTAATTTAAGTGGAAATAATAGGAATACAAACAATTGATTTCTTAAATAATAATTATGTATATATATAATAGATATTTGGTATCTCAAAACAATTACGTAGAATTAAACATATTTAAAAGGGGGGAATAACAGATATTAGTTGGTTCGTTAATAATATTATTCTTTAGATTTTTATTTATCTCTAGCTGCTCCAAAACATTTAGTTTGAAACCTTTATTACAAAAATGTAATGGAATTGGTTTATTATTTGGAGATATACTATGGTTGTTTTTTATAGATATACTATGGTTGATAAAGGCTTAATAAGCCGAAACGATCGTCCTGTGTGTGGTAAAATAAATTTGAACTAAAAAAAAAATCGTGTTTTGATTTTTTATTTTTGAATTTAAAATAATGGAGTTCTATAACATAAATAGCATCAGTGTTAAAAAAATTAAAACATCGCTTTGGGTGTTGATATATTCCGTGTGTCTGAAGGGGTTTTCCAAAGCAGGATTCTCCTACACCTTTGACCAGATTTTGTTACTTTTTATTAATTAAATATTGTTATTTTGATATATATACTTTCATAATATGTGTGCCTTGAATACTTACTTTGTAATGTACATAAAATTGAATTGAATTGAATCACAAAATCATTTTGCATTTATGGAAAAAGTATATTTTAATTATATTGTTTTACCCTTTCCAATCTACACGTGTACGTGTGCAGGGAAACTTAAGACGCTTTGCAATAGTTACAAGCGTAAGTTAATAGCCTTCGAAACGTATTATAGACAAGGATATTATGTATCCTTGTCTATATTTAGTCTGCCTTGAAATGCATGGAGAATGAAGACATGATGCTTGATTAGTATTTCCGACTAGTACGATTAGTAAAAAAAAAATAGGATTTGCTGTTCTTTCACTATTCGGCACTACATATTCATGCGAACAATATTTTTTAAGCATGAATCTTATCAAATTAAATTGAGAAATCGTCTTACCTACTGGTGGAGAAACTGAAATCGTGCCTGAAAATAAAACAACAACATACAAACCTGATTTATTCAAACATTCCTAGGAAGTGCGAGATATGTTCACATTAAACATGACAGTAACGTCCGTAACTTCTTCATAGTAATTATTTTTCTTTCCTCTTTTTTTCTTATTTTTAATGTACATAAATAAATACTTATTCCTTAGGAACCGACATATAAAAGTACCGTCATTTTTGACGGGTTACAGCTGGTTTAATAATAGAAATGCAATTTTTATCAATAAATAATATTATTATAAAGTATGATATAATGTTTTATTCTGTATATACCTACCTACACCTAGTTTTAAAGACTTATTCGAAAAAATCTAAATCGTTGTGTTGCTGGTATTTGGCTCTTTTATCGAATTAGTTGACGACCACTGCTACAGGGCATGCAGATTTACCGAATAATAGTAGGTATACGGTATAACTCTTTGATACCAGTTTATACATAATTTATTGGTAATTATGGAGATGTCAAAATGTGAAAGGAGAGAAAAATATTTTTCGTGTTAGTGACAACAATAGACATGTATTCGTGATGAACTAACCAGATGGTAATATCATCATCATCAGCATATGTATCTCCATTACTGGACACAGCTTTTTTTTCTGTTTTCAGCTTTTCTCATCCCTCTGTTGCACTCCTAACATTCAGTATTGTCATTCTGTCGATTGCTTGAGGTTGCTTGAGGATAGCCAACACTTCACTGGAAATCACTCAATTGTTCAAGTCATACTGTAACGATATTGGCCTATTCAAATAGACATTGCTGAAAAATTATACGAAAATATCTATCTGCTAAAGTTTATAATAAAGAGAAGCTTCACAAACCGTTAAATACTCTATAATTAAATATTTGCCGGATAGGTAGATGCGGACGAGCTTTATTATCTCTGCACGCGGGCGTGTAAAGCAGGCTTTATGATTTTTGTTTAACGAGATTGTCCAATCACAGACGCGGGCCGTGAGCACCGAATCTAGCCTATCACGAACGTGGATTTTCGGAACGAATTCGACGAATCAGCGGCTTTAGAGTTAGACTTTGACTTTTACACGCGAGTTGGAATCAAAAATGGCGAGAGATAGGAGCTATTGTTAGGCGTTACAAATTGGAAAGCGGCACTTGAGTTTTCAGCTTGAAGGTCGGCGGAGGCTTTGTCGTGGAGAGTCAGGAAGGAAGATAATTTGGCTGGATCGAGGAAAAAGCCAGAGGTTGATAATAATTCAAAGAGAATTGGAACAGTGAACAGCTAAGCATTTTCAATATTATTTATTTCTATTGCCTTTTTCGTGTATTCAATTTAGAACTTTCTGGATCGTAACAATTATTAAAACATGTTGTGGGTTGTTTTGTTACGTATTTTGGGCCTAGTGATAATTATTACTATACGCGCTTCGGATTAAATGTACTAGAAATCGTAATGTGGCGACTGTGAATTATTGCATAACGCTTATGAAATATATAATTCTGTCGCTGTTCATATGTAAAATCATTTAAATTCGATATTCATATATTACCAAAGATATAAAGGCTTTAAAATGGAATACTTTACTGACGAAGGGGGTTTCGTGTTCGTTCGTGGGTTTTAAAATTCAGTATAATTATGTATATTCAATGTCGCGAGGTTCGGAATGTGCGAGAGGTTCTTCAGGGCGGATGTATTCTTATGCTAAAGAATGCTTGTTATCTATACTGGCGATTGAATACACGGATTTCTATATGATTTGTATTGTTTGGAAATAATTGGGATAGGAGTATTTATGGGGTTTTGATATCACGATTGACAGTGTGATATAAATTCAAATCGTACGAGGAATTCCCCACAAGTAATATATTTTAAGAATGCATCTGGATTTTATATTTGTTTTATTAAAACATGATTGTGTGGTTTATCTGAACTCGTTACATGTTTTTATTGCGTCATTGGGCAGCCGTTCTAAACACAATTTGTTCCTAACAAATTCTTATGAAACGTATTTCGAATTGTACATGTTGTATAGGGATGGTTAATTTGGATACGGCCGGTCTTCGGCTGGGGAACACATTTGTGTTTTCTATTGCGGTTGGTTATTTTACTGTCGGCCTGTATGCGAGGGAGCTGTGCGTGGACGGTGTCGCGGATGCTGTCTGAACTTGTTTCAACTAGTACGAGAATTTAATTGTGTGTTTTGATATCGCGATTGTAAGCGTGATATAAAGTCAAATCGTGCGAGGAGTTTCTTACTAATAATATATTTTAAAAATGCATCTGGATTTTTTTATTTATTTTATTAAAACATAAACATCAGCTTATTTGACTACAGAGAGGAAGAGTTTGTTCACAAAGGGCAATTTCGTATGCGATCCCAAGATGTTAGAAATATTTTAGTTAATATAATTTCTTTGAATATTTGCTGCGGAATAATATTTTATAAGAAGTTCATAACTACTTGTCAACGGACGATCTTATAAACATAGTGTATATTGCACAATATATTGAAATCAAAAATCTACGTATTTCCTAGGTGGCGGAACTCAAACATACCTGTAATTATAATTACCTTTCGATATATTGCTACGCCTTTTAATCGGTTAACCCAGCTTGGGCGAAGTGGGAAGATTAGGTCCCACACGCCAGGGCTAATAATGGGCTTCTTTTGCTTTTATTGTTTTCTGTATTCGTTATTATTTATTAGGTGGAAACGTGAGAAGATGTTTTATTTTATTCATTCAATAAACATAATAGTCACATTGTTTTATTCATTCAATATTAGATATTTGAAATGTTTCTACAACATTTTCCGTTATTGTGGGCAGTTCGCGGTTTGATCAGGGGTAGTTAACCTTCGGTCTTCCGTAACCGTGATAGTTTTTCATATGGCATTGTTTTATTCATTCAATATTAGATATTTGAAATGTTTTCTACAACATTTTCCATTATTGTGGGCAGTTCGCGGTTTGTTCAGGGGTAGTTAACCTTCGGTCTTCCGTGATCACGTTATTTACTTATATGACAGATTGTTTTGCTTTGTTCGTTTAATATAAGTAATGTCATATTTTTATGAGTTACCGTAATTATTTATCTATATGATTTTATTATTGAGAGTGATGCAACGAATACTACTTTCATGAATACGAATATCAGGCCTACTATTCGGTGAATACGAATGCGAATATTTCCACCAAGGTGGGGGAACTTGAACATACTTGTAAATATAATAACCTTGATGCAACGAATACTACCTTCATGAATACGAATATCAGGCCAACTATTCGGTGAATACGAATGCGAATATTTCCACCAATGTGGGGGAGAACGCAAGCATACTTGTAATTGTATTGTTTATGTCTGCTTGTGATATCACTATACGGCGTAGATGAACTAGTTTTAAGGGGTTTATGTCCTGTATGTGCTTGGCGTAGTGGGAATAGTCTTCTCGTTTCTAGGATTCTATACAGGTTTACAGGTGCTGATATTGAAATATATATACAAGGAAAACACTATTTTGGGAACCATTAATTGGATGGAAGATATTGAAGCACACATACACACAAGGAGGACGTTATGTTAAATACATGACTGGAAAGTTGTTATTGGAAAACACAGGCGTCCAGTCGGCGGGACGCAAGCATATTTGTAATTATATTGGTCATGTCTGCATGTGATATCATTGTACGGCGTAGATGAACTAGTTTTAAGGGGTTTATGTCCTGTATGTGCTCGGCGTAGAGGGATTAGTTTTCTTGTTTCTAGGATCTAATACAGTTTACAGGTGCTGATATTGAAATATATATATATATACAAGGAAAACACTATTTTGGGAATCACTAACTGGATGACAGATATTGCAGCACACATACACACAAGGAGGACGTTATGTTAAATACATGACTGGAAAGTTGTTATTGGAATACACAGGCGCCACTATAAGATATGGACAGTTTGCAGAGAACTTCAACTTCTGTCAGTTAAGGACCTTTTACTATTACTATTCTTTCGCCTTTTTGCATAACCGTGGATGAACTAGATTGAAGGGGTTTATGTTCTGTATGTGCTCGGCGTAGAGGGAATAGTTTTCTTGTTTCTAGGATCTAATACAGTTTGACAGGCGCTGATATTAAAATATATATACAAGGGAAATGAAGGGCTACACAGGCGCTGGTAATTGCTCAATTTTGGAGAGTTATATTACTTCGGATCAGGATGCCATCTCAGAAGCAGACCAACTACAGAACTAAGATAAGAACCTTTGATATTATTTATTCCTGATGTTTTCTTATGTGTATCAAATGGAATGTTCGTGCTATATAATTTGTCATTGTCTCATGGTCACTATTCATTTCATTAAGTGGGTTCAGAGTTCGGCGGTAACGGACGCGGAAACAAATTAGTACTGATGTCGGGACGTAACGTCGGGATTATATCTTAATTATCTTTAGGATAGAAGCGAGGTCATCATACGTGCATTCTGCATTTCAAACGTTTTACTAACATATATAAATACATATTATTGCGTTTTACAAATTGAATATGATCTCGGGAAATAGGCATTCCGTCCGGTTATGCAATGTTAACTTCCAACGTAGCATAATGGGATCTTATTACCGGTGCTAGACTCTCGAGGTTAGTTACGTGATTGTTGTATAAATGGAATAGTGAAGGGGATTGAAGAATGAGATACACTCGCGATACAGATTGTATGTAACTGGGATCAAATGACGGGGTGCGTGTTCTCGGTCCAGGGGATGAACGGGACTGCGGAGACACTCTGGGTGGGTCTAAGTAGAATTGCGCAAAGCCTCCACACAGTTAAAATGTGTTCAGTCAAGCAAAGGTGAAGCATTTCGAATCGGACCAGAGCGTCGTGCCTCAAACACAGCCGGAGGGAAGAAGCCCCTACGTTCTTTCACTCCCTTGGCCCGACGAGCTCGAATTCCGGATATGAATGTTCATGAATGTTAGCTAAAAGACTCAGGTAGCCGTACCTCAATCGAAACCTTCGTTCGGGACCTCATCAACGTACGAGACAGGGCGTTCCGCATGGACGAGCAACTATGAGAAGCAAATGAAGGGGATTGAAGAAAGAGATACACTCGCGATACAGATAGTTGCATGTAACTGGGATCAAATGACGGGGTGCGTGTTCTCGATCCAGGGGATGAACGGGACTGCGGGGACACTCTGGGTGGGTCTAAGTAGAATTGCGCAAAGCCTCCACACAGTTAAAATGTGTTCAGTCAAGCAAAGGTGAAGCATTTCGAATCGGACCAGAGCGTCGTGCCTCAAACACAGCCGGAGGGAAGAAGCCCCTACGTTCTTTCACTCCCTTGGCCCGACGAGCTCGAATTCCGGATATGAATGTTCATGAATGTCAGCTAAAAGACTCAGGTAGCCGTACCTCAATCGAAACCTTCGTTCGGGACCTCATCAACGTACGAGACAGGGCGTTCCGCATGGACGAGCAACTATGAGAAGCAAATGAAGGGGATTGAAGAAAGAGATACACTCGCGATACAGATAGTTGTATGTAACTGGGATCAAATGACGGGGTGCGTGTTCTCGGTCCAGGGGATGAACGGGACTGCGGAGATACTCTGGGTGGGTCTAATTAGAATTGCGTAAAGCCTCCACGCAGTTAAAATGTGTTCAGTCAAGCAAAGGTGAAGCATTTCGAATCGGACCAGAGCGTCGTGCCTCAAACACAGCCGGAGGGAAGAAACCCCTACGTTCTTTCACTCCCCTTGGCCCGACGAGCTCGAATTCCGGATATGAATGTTCATGAATGGCAGCTAAAAGACTCCGGAAGCCGTACCTCAATCAAAACCTTCGTTTGAGACTTCATCAACGTACGAGACAGGGCGTTCCGCATGGACGAGCAACTATGAGAAGCAGGAAGCTATTTAATAATCTATACACTGCGCGAGGACATTACTAACACCATCATACTCATCATTCACCACCTTTTCTAACTTGCTGTATACAGAGACCTTCGGGGTTCTCCTTTCCCGGCCAGCGAGAAACATATCAGGAATTACACAATCGACTGTAATAATCATGTTGTTTTACCATCATTTAATATCTCTAGTCAATAAGACTACACCGTGGGATCAATCACATCAACTATAATTGGCGATGCTAACATGGCTCTGACTGACGCGCTCAAGGACGAGTCTTTTCCAGTCACCCAGTTAGTTCATTCAGCCCTTTAATCAGCAGTAAACATCATAATAATCCGGCTCATGTAGCCGCAACGTGGGATCCTCATCATAATACACCAGTCAATTTGACTGCCCCGCGGGACAATATACAAACCTTAATATCAGACGCGGGATTTCTTCCTGATATGTGTGTCGCCGGGAAGCGAGGACTTCGGGGGATTCCAGCAGGAGCAATAGAGTCTCGGCTTGATCTTGGTCTGCAGCTTAGTGTGGGAGGTTATGTCTAAACAGGAGTTAACCACCGGATGCGGCGATACTCTGGGGCCGCATCCCCCTCCCCCCTACAGGGGGGGGGGGGGCATCTAGAATCCACGTTTGAACAGAAGTGGTTAGACACTTCTTAAATTTCACTTAAAAATCTGTATCTTCCATTCCCTTAGAATCTCGGGCTGCGATAATGTCAGACAAAGCTTGCCCTGAGCCTCTGTTGCGCCTAGTTGTTGTGAATATAAATATGTTTGTCTTCCTCTACTATGTACTATGAACAGATTGAGCAGATCGGACAACGTGGGATGCGCTATTGGTAGGGGTCTTACTTGTGTTTTGAATATAACGTATACTATTATATCTTGTAAATCTGTCACAAATGGGTGCCGCATGTGGTTGTGCTGACACTGTTCTAAGCTGCTATTATGAGATGTTGATAATCAATGCGGGCGGAATCTTTAGCGTATGCCGTTAACTTGGCAACGATTGTATTGTTTTATATTACAGTATTTTAACCCCGATGGTATTATAGTTATGGCGGTTCAATGTAAGGAAGTTTTGCTACTAGCGTTTATTCCTAGGCTACGCCGCATATAATTGGCTTTTAGGCCAACTCCGGACGTGGACGATATCGGCTATCTCTCATATAGGCGAAACTGTAGAATTCTAGAGCGGTTTCTAGAAGGACGAGTACGGATTAGTTACGTGCGTTTGTTATTTCTATAGTTAGGTAAGAATTCGTTCTATATTAGTCTAGTCGCGTTAATAAGAATACGAATCTCGCCACATATCAAAAGAATTTTGGATAGCTACGGACAGAACGGAGGGGGAATTTTCCTAACCGCTAGATAGATCACGACTGGCCAATTTTGAAAATATAAATTCTTAACAAAAAAAAAAAAAATAATAATAATATTAGCTTTCATGTAAATATACTTCCGAAGTTCTAAGTTCGACTTAGGTTTTTATCTAGAACCTTAAAGCATAAAGTGTGTGCTTAAAAGTCACAAAAGTCGTAATAAAGCTTAATTCGGTAGCTTAAAGTCTCAAGCTTTGGGCTTTTCGTAAAACTTATATTATTAAACTTTATAGATAGGTATTTAGCTTAGGTGTACAGCTAGGAAACGTTACAGTGGTCCCGTTAGACCAGGAGATATGTTTCAAGAGTGAGATTCGTATTCATTTTATTAGATTAGTTAATATTGTAAAAAGAAAAAAAATAGTTTTAATTATAATGGCATTTTTCTTTCCACGCATAAGTATGTCTTTACGCGCGCTCTATCAAAAATCATTTAGTGTTCGCACGGTCTATATAAGTCACGTATTAATTCAAAAACAGGAGAGTAACGTCCCAAAGCCAGTCGAAAAGCCGTATTCATATTGTTATAATAGATGTGGAAAAAATTTTCGGTGACATAACCTTTATTTTAGATTCGCTTGAACATTTTACGTATAGGTGTACCTTCACACGAGCCTTAGGAAGCAATTAAAATGTCTGCGCGAAAACAAAAAAAAAAAAAAAAATTATATGTTAAACATTAATGTTAACTGTTATCTCGAATAACGATATGCTTGAACACTTTACGACCAAGCCGATAATCTAAAATGAAATACGCGCGCGAAAGACACGTAATAAATATCTTAAACTAATTCTTTGATTCGCTAAAATAGTACTTTCATCGTCCTTGTAAAAACATCTGCGTGGTTGAACTTGAAATAATGACCTAATTATAAATCATGCGGTCATTGCTCTTGGGAGTTACATAAGAAAGGGCAACGAACTTTTATGTGTTATATAATAAACAGGTTTTAACACTGGGTCACTGGAACAGTGCCACCTGTTGGAAGATTCGCAAACCTTCTGGGCTGGGTTAGAGTTTAGTTTGAAGAAAATACGATGGTGCGATGTTTTGCCTTAGCGTTTTGCGCTCGACGATATCACGTGACTCGATTTTGTACGCATTCGATCGGACTGCGCATTTGTTCTGCGTCGACGGTAACCATCGGCACACGTGTGTTAGTGGGTCGGCCGGAGTATATGTACAGAGACTCACACAAGTCCGCGCGTTTTCAAGGGCGTTGTTGTCTTAGTTCGGCAGTGACTTTGTATCGTCAAGGTGTTATATTACAATTGTCGCTAAAAGATAAAATGTCAATCTACAATGTTGCTGAATTAATTGAAAAATAATAATTTCCTTCATTAATTTATTATGGTTCTTAATTATTTTAATTATCTAAATATGTTCTTAATTGTTATACACATTTATATACGGTTCTAGTTATGTAAATTGATTTATTTGTTTATACTTATTGATCTATGGACGCTAAGTATGCAAGATTAATAAACTTGTTCGTAATATGAACACAGACTCTCATTTTTGCACGAAATAATTATTTGAGTTTCTTTTGGAAATAAATTTTTCCAGGAGGACTTTGAAAAAAAAAAAAAACCTTTTTATATAGTAATAGCATCATCATTGGCTTCATTCACCTACATGCGTCGTCGTGACCATTACTTTTAGATTAGGGTAGGAAGATTAGTCGTTTGGATTGTGAATAGATTCCAGTCGTATAGCAAGTCGAATTATATGTCGGGAACTCTTGATTCAGTTACACACATACATCTTATGTGGATATCAGTGTTGGTGATGACTACACTATACGGAGGAATCGCGCTTGATTATTTGGCAAACGCTTAACAACCTGGGGGGAAGACAGGTTAGTAAGGAATAGTTGTGGGAAACTTATCTTGACATCTGGATCCACTTCTTCTACAAACATGTGTCGTCTTTAGATACCATACTTGAGGGTTAGCGGGAAAGTTAATTGAGGCGGATAATAGTTATATATACTTTTACGTTCTACAATTATCGAAGAGGTTGTTCCTACCCTTTTCTTCCTCTTCTTCTTCTTCGTCTTCTTCTTGTTCGTATATGCTAACGGTTATATACATATTTTCTTTCCCCCTTTATTTATATTGACTTCAACAGCGTCTTCTTCTTCTTCGATACAAAGGGTTTTAATTGGTTATGTTCACTCTAGTCTTCTTCTTCCTTGAATACATACCGTTTATGCTTTACTTTTCAAACGCCTTCTCTTCTGTAAATAGCAATTATTATAATGCGTTGCAACTGCTTCTTCGTCTTATGGTATATCTTTCGATTGCTTCTCCACTTTCTTCTTCTTCTTCTTCTTTTCCTATTACATTATTTTGTTCCTCTTCTTCTTTTCTTCTTTTTCTCTCTTCTTTATTCTTCTTCTTTTCTCTCTTCTTTCTTCTTCTTCTTTTCATATTCTCTTCTTTCTTCTTTCCTATTTGCTTCTCTACTTCTTCTTCTTCTTCTTTTCCTATAACTACATTCATTTCGTCTTCTTCCGTTTATCGTATAATTTTCGATTGTTTTCTACGTCCTTTTTTCGTCTTCTTTTGTTCTTTATTACCTACTGCTGCATTCACGTCCTCTTCTAATTTTATATCTTTCGGCTTCTTCTTCTTCGTTCTTATCTACTACTACACTCGGTTGTGACTTTTTTTCCTTATCTTATGCCTTTCAATGAATTCATTTTCGTCTTCTTCTGTTGTCATCCACTACTTTGCAGTTTCTTCTTCCTCTTCTTCATCATATGACACCAACAATAAAGTGTGGCAGTCATTACAGTATACGTGGAATATTGGAGACAATATGTTGATTCTATATAATAGGAAATGTACGGCGCGTATGCATAAGGTTCATAACACAGGTGGGGTACTAGAGTTCATTTTGTCACGGGTTGCAATCATAGTAGGAATATGCGGTTGTAGTTCGGGACAGATAAAATCTTTTTTGGACATGTTACATTTCGAAAGTTGGATTCCTTTCCGGTTTAGAACTAGTTCCAAATAATGTTTGACACGGTATAGAGAGATCGGTTCCGGCTCCTTCGTCACCTCTAGTTTTACAGGCGGTTATGATTTGAATCACTTCATTCTCCTTCGTTATACCTATCTTTGGCATGTTTGATCATTTTTAGTTTCAACTTCAACTTCGGCTCGACTTCAGCTGAACTTCAATTTAAAATTTACGATTTACGATTTACGATTTACGATTTACGATTTACGATTTACGATTTACGATTTACGATTTACGATTTACGATTTACGATTTACGATTTACGATTTACGATTTACGATTTACGATTTACGATTTACGATTTACGATTTACGATTTACGATTTACGATTTACGATCTACAATTTACAGTCTTGGATATTTCATGATGTATATTACGGACTTATATTCGAAGCATGCATGAGGTGAAGTTGTAACCGCATGTATGCATGTACACATGTACATGCGTGTGTGTTTGTATGTATGTATTTGTCACCCTTCTTCGTTTTCTTTTGCTTCGCGAAAAATCTTTGTTTCTTTAGGGAGTAGTAACATTAGCCCATGCTTTCGAAACGGTATCGTCAAGCGTCTTTTACAATTCCTAGATTAGTGACTACATAAGAATTATAAGCTGGACGTTTAGAGAGGGCTGTAAAAGGTTTAGGCCTGGAGTAAGGTTATGATATATATGTCTATTGAGGTTGATGATATCGCGATGTACTTCATATAAGAACCGTTTCTTCGACGCTTACGTATCGGGTCAAGTACATTGAATTATTTTGCGAATAGTCGGAATTCGGATAATCCTGTCAACGTGGTGAAAGGCGAAGCGTTATAATCTGCAGGACGGTTATGTGAGCTAGCTTTGGACTTACATATTTTCTGGCGGATAGCGGATGTTCGGTTGGTTGAACATGGGAATAGAGTCTTATAGACAGGGGGAAGGATGTTAGGTTCGTACAAGTGTGGTGCCGGCAGTTTTGGTATTTTATCAACAGAGAGGGGAGATGCGGGTGCGTGTTCACTATGGGAACAATAGTGTAATGTAGATTCAAATTGTCGATTGCTTTTTCAACAATTAGGTACGTGGCGCGCTTCTTTAATGGATGTGCATCGCCTTTAGATATCTCCTTTGAGAGTTAGTCGTGTAGTTAGTTGAGAAGAATCATAATAGGAGTATACCTTTTGCTGATACGCGATCTGCAGTTATTATAGGGGGATACGATTTTACAAACTAATCTTTGGAAGATTTTGGATGCGTGCCACATATAGCTTTGGGGAAGTGGGTAAGATCGAAGCATCATCATCATTTTAAGTACCCGTGTACAGGGGATATTGAGATCAATGTGTGGTTCTATATACTAGGAATCCGGTTGTTTGGCTCACCCGAATAAGATGAACATCAAAATCATAGTTTAACACAATTCTGGAATTTTAAAAACTTATCGCGGTTCGCGTTCGAATTTGTTTGTATAGTGTCCTTGTCGTCGTGTATATTCGGGTATTGGTGCTAGTCAGAAGGTGTTAGGGGAAGTATGCGCCGGGGGAAGTGCTACAATGTAACGAACTGGTGAGCACTAGGGATGTACCATCTATGAAGGGAAACGAGGAGTGACGGAGCGGGGGAAGTGGTGTCTCTTTTGATCTGTTGAAAGCGGAATGGGGTCGAGTAATTGACAGGCACAACGATGGGACGTTCGATTGATAATAGGAATTCGGATCTTCCCAATCAGTTGAGTAAAATAGATGCGGTCACCTTTTCCTTCGATTTCTAATATTTATATTAACCGAACACTTTTAGAAAAAAAAAACAGTTGTAGTTGGGAACAAGGCGTCTTCATCACTGCGTGAACACGTGCGTTTGGGATCGTCGGGATTGCTAAACTACTTCTTTATTATGGGGAGTAGATTATTGTAGTAAGGCGTGCTATTTTAATAACTTGCGGCGAACGCGTTTTGAGAGAGGAAGTGTGGATAAAACGGACCAATTTTGGATGGGGGAAGGGTTTACAATGGTATAACGTGTTGATGAACACTTACATGGGGACGAAATTCTAACATGAAATCAAATTCTTTCAGAACGGGGGAAGCATAGCTATAAGCAGGATTGCTTATACAATGTTGAAGATTTTAAGATCTAGTTGAATAACGGGCGCGATCGTATGAGGCGTTCAAGTTACTTTCGATTAATTGTGGGTATTTGAGCCTTACTTGCTGTTTAAATGATGAAGATACGGATCTTTGGTTTCTTATTAACTTTCTAACATGCCTGCGCGTAGGACTTAGTCAATTTAGCTAATACGTCTTACCATAGCTTCTTGCAACACCTGGTTCGCGGATGAATTTTCTAAGGGTATACCAAATGATGCCAAACGAAGGAACGAAGGGGTCTAATAGCGACCTATGTTTGTGGCGACGCGTCCCTGCTCATGCGATCGTACCGCGCCGCCCCAGGGGGAAGCTGTAACGATATTGGCCTATTCAAATAGACATTGCTGAAAAATTATACGAAAATATCTATCTGCTAAAGTTTATAATAAAGAGAAGCTTCACAAACCGTTAAATACTCTATAATTAAATATATTGCCGGATAGGTAGATGCGGACGAGCTTTATTATTTCTGCACGCGGGCGTGTAAAGCAGGCTTTATGTTATTTTGTTTAACGAGATTGTCCAATCACAGACGCGGGCCGTGAG
>JADDOH010006086.1:0-45678 GCA_016648135.1 Agrypnia vestita | reverse complement strand
TTTCGATTTATTAAAAGCCTACCAGGGCGCGGTTCGCTGTCCACTGATGTGCGTCCATCTTTAAAGCGATTGTACCACTCCATCATCACTAGCATCATCCCTGAAAGCCTGTTGGATCTTGAGAGTGGTTTCCACTTGGGTTTCGTCAAGATTTTGGGAAAAGTTTTATGCAGTATCGCAAGAACTTCCGTCATTTCGCAACAATTGGCAAACCGACGGCACTAACTACACTTCTTCAATCAAAGGATCGAATGTCAGCGACTGACGCTTTCTGCGGACGCGAAAAATTCACGCACCTACATATCTCAACCAAAAGGTACACACGTCTCTTGGGGCGGAAAAAATAAAGATCCGTATTTATTCGAATGCCGAGTTATATTAGACATATCGTATTTTTATTCACTGTTATTTCCGATCATTTTCTTATATTTAAAATGGGCTCGAAACCAATTTAGAGAAATTTAAATATGTTTCAATTTCCGCTTTATCGTGTTTTCCTTAGAAATAAAACGATCGTCTTAAGATATCAAATATTTCTTTAGGCTCCTTCGTATGGGCTTTCCAAGTAATTCAGGGAACAGAAATGACAAATTTACTTATATTGTTTGAGGAGAACTTAATAACTCTTCGAGATATGCAAGTGACAAGTCAATAGAAGAAATTCTGATCCCTGTCGTATAGAGCAGGATAAATTTGACGTTTTTTCTGCAAACAGAATCCAACCCACAAAGTAAGAAGAAAACAATTATATTGTATTTTCAACGTGAAGAGAAAATGGTCTTCTATGTTTTGCAAAACAATGCGCATTTACCGTATTTTACGAGTAAAATATGGATGTTCTTAATATTAACAAACTCTCTTGATGTGTTATATTCACGAAAGTAATATATTTTGAATATCAAAAAATAATTCTCTTTGATATAAATCAAATAAAATTATTAAAACCTTGCAGAAATTGGAATATTATTTTTTGTAGAGTTTTCGACATTGTATTTGACTTAAAACGAATGAATGCCCGTGGCTTCACACGCGTAGATTTTTAGTAATTTGTATGTTAATTAACCTTAACATTTAGATATATATATCTCATACCGTTAAGTCAGCGTTCGTAACAAATGCATCGCTCGACCATTTTTTCTTCGACTTTATTTGTAAAATAATTCACAACAAAAAGCCCTTTTATTTTAACGAGATAATATATAAACTATGTCCACCCTGAAATTCCATTCTAAATATTGGCGAAAGAATTTTTGAAATCGGAGAGTTGTTTCGGAGATAACCGCCTACATCCAAACTTACAATCTTAACCTCTTTATGTTTTATTAGTATATATTTTTATATTTGTATAGATACTGTAGTGAAAGTCCAACTTTCACAGAAAAATAAGTCAGAAATATTGAAAAAAAAATGCAAACTTATTTCAATAACTGTCGACATTTTATCCAAAGTGTAAAAGAATATTTTATATTCAAAATTTAATGAAGAAGATGCCCCAGAAATTTTTGCTGCTAGCTATGTCACACCCTGTGTATATTAACTATCCTTATCTCCATAATATTGTTATGCGGGTAAGTAGCTTGAATTTTGTATTTACCAAAACTATTTACTATTACATTAATACATTACATATTTTATAAATAGATTGAGTGCTTTTAAAAAAATATAGAATCACGTGACTATAAATAAAGTTAAAAATAAACGAAAAACTATATTAACTTAGAGTACCACTCGTGCGGATTGGATCTTGATTGAATCTACCCAACCGAATATTTTAAAGAAAACATTATTTTTATAGACGAAAATAACTAACAATTACGATTAGAACAGAGTACCTACTCATGACAATTTAAAATCCACGAGCTTTGCCACCACTCTGCTGAAATTTGAATTTCATGTATATTAATTTCGTACGCCATTATATTTCACGAGAGAACGCTGAAAAATTAGATGCGTGCAATAAAGAAAAAAGCCACAAAAAATAACTAATTAAAATTATTTATTCTAATACATTTTCTACGTGTTTTCTTTAAAATTCTATACGCAGAACGGACAAATAATTTATTTTGTTTCAAAACTCAATACGTACCCACTCTATTTTGTAAATCTTTTGAACGAATCGAAATATATGAAACAAGTTTTTTATCATATTTTAAAGCTTCACGTATTATAATAGAAATGTCATTGCAAGCTGAAAATAGTAGCGTTGTCTTAGAAATTCCGGACGAAATTACTATTTAAATTATAAACGCCAAGGCACACCGCTCGAGAATTTTTTCTGCTTCAGACACAAATTTTCCGCTTTATAAATAATAATTTCAATGCACACATGATTTATTTTTAATAAAAAGTTTTCTGTTGTTGAGTGAAATTTTTACACAACGCATGTCTACATCACGCATCGTCTTGCAAAGTGAACAAATTTCAACATTTTTTCTCACATCTTCTCTTTTTTATCAAATTCTTGTATGAAAAAGATATCATATTCATCAGGTTCCATAATATATATTAAAGTTGTAAGGTAGTTTCCGCGATATATGTTTGTCACATCGAATTATTGACATGTGCCGTTTTTTCGCGTTTTTTGACTTTTTTTTCGCACACATTTACCGTTTTCTCCGCGAGTTTACGCGATAATCACTTTTTTTTTTTAAATACAAAGGAAAACTCTTTGACACGTGAGATTTTATAAAAAAAAATTTCTTCTTCTTCTAATGTCGTTTCTATGCCCGTTAGAGTGAAAAGTCGTTTTTTCCTCATAACTTTGCGAGTTTTTCGAAATTTTGGAATTTGAAACTTGATTATGATGGACACGCCGATAACGCGTAATTTCTAATTCATCATTTTTTCCTTATTATCCTTATACACTTTTTTATACACTTTTACACTTTTTCGGCCTTTTTTGACAAAGCCGTTTTTTGGGGTTTTTTTGGCTTTTTTTTCGCACGTTTTTACTGTTTTCTCCGCGAGTATACACGATAATCACAATTTTTAAAAAGAATACAGAGGCCAACTCTTTACCGCGTGTTGTTTTTTAAAAATTTATTTTCTTCGTTTTCTTTTTTAGTTTCTATGCTCGATGGCGTGAAATTTCGTTTTTACTGCACATCTCGGTGTCTTGTGATCGGATTAAAAAAAAAAGTATTACGTTTTGTGTCGAATCTGGTCATCTTTTTTTCATACCTACATCAATTTTGCGTAGTTTTCTTTCTCGCCGAAATACAAAAATAAACCCCCGTTTTCGGTTCGTTTTCGCGAGGGCGCCGTTTCTGCGACTGTAGGCGTAGTTTTAACGAAATTAAAAAATTGAGTACCAGGTTC
This sequence comes from Agrypnia vestita, assembly GCA_016648135.1. Taxonomy (NCBI): domain Eukaryota; kingdom Metazoa; phylum Arthropoda; class Insecta; order Trichoptera; family Phryganeidae; genus Agrypnia; species Agrypnia vestita. The sequence continues at coordinate 42,360 of JADDOH010006086.1, read as the reverse complement.
AAACAACAGTTGGAGGTGCCATCTTTTGCGCATATTTTTAAATTTTTTCACCCCCTCCACTTTTCTCGGTACGCAACCAAAGTCGAAATTTCCGTTTCTTTAATAACTCGGTCAAAAAAAACCGCACATACACGCAAGTGGCATCACCGCGTGGCGCTTGACGGTGCGCATCTTTTCTATTGAAAATAATTACTTCCAAATGCGTGTCCAAGCAGCTGCAATCTTTTTAGTGCCTTTTTTTGGCGTTTTTTATATTTTTGTATGCTGCTCCGCGACGGGGAGACCTACATTCACCCGCAATATTTCAATCGATAGAGGAAGAGTGCAGCTAACGAGTCTATCAAAATATATCGTCCCAAAATGAAACGTTTTTGCGTGACGGAAGCTTACATCCGGATTTAACCATTTCAGCCGTAGCTTCGCAGCAGTAAGGCCAATTTCAAATCTAAAAAATACGTTTTGTAGGGCCCAGCTTTTCACAGATGACCCTGTTTTTAGATTTTTTTTATCTTTATTTTTAGAAAAGTTATAAGCTAAACTAGACGATAAATTTGATAAATATATTCTAGCTTTTCTTTTGTTTTCCCGAAACGCATCGTTTCCCACTGGAATGTATTTATTAATACGATTTATTTAATTTTCTTCAGTACCGGGAGGTCTCCCGTCATGCGCGCATGCCTCGCTCAATTTTTTAATATTTTTACGTAAATTTAATTGAATTTTTTTTCGAATTACGATTATACTTTTTCAAAATATAATTGTACATACATTTTTAGTTTTCTGTTATTCCCTACGAATAATATTTTTAAAGATTGAAAACTTAACTAATGTTTTTTAATATATCATTTTTAAAAATAATATTTTTCAGTACATAAACAATTTTTGCTAAATTTTTCAATTCTCAAAAGGTATAAGAATGCGGTTTATGCATTTTTGTTGGAAACATCTTAATTGTCAAAATCTAATCTTTTAATTTGTTTGGAGACTTATCCTTTTATGGTTATTTATTAAATTATAACTTGGGTCTTTTTAATTTTGAAATATTGTTAACTTCTTTATAGTATTTATATTTATATTTCTTTTATATTTACTTTTCTTTATATATCGGAATATCTTTTCATTTAAATCATTTTGAAAAGTTTTTTGTTATTTTTTTAAAGGCCTCAATTGGGTATATTTTATTTTATATTATTTAGAATTTTAACAGCTTATTCGTTAAAATAAATATAACATATTATGTGGGGTATAAAAGCGAAGGCAGCAATATCGAAAAAAAATTAAATGTAATCATCGAGGATTATTAATTTATAATATACTGAATTCGATATTTTATATGAAATAAATTTACAGAAAACATGATTTTGGAAGGGACAGATACATAAAATCTAAAATATAGTACATTTTAAAAGAGTCGATATCGGTGTTTAAAAACATTTTTTTAAATTTTTTGGACGTTGCTACCTTTGCTTTTATATATGAGACGCCACATATGTGATAAATAAAAATATCAAGGGCCTGTTGTTTGCATAGTTTTTGCATTCTCTTCCGATCAAAATACCCGTTTTCGTAAAAATCTATGCTTTTTTCATAACTTCTGATCAAACAACAGGCCCTAAGCCAATTCAAATAATTCGCTTGATGAATTTAGAATTCATTGTAGTAAAAGATAGAGAAAACATAATATATGTAGCAGAAGTAATGAAAAGATTGAAGAAAGAAATTGTTTGAATAAATGAGATATAGGAGTACATTAATGCATAAGGGAAGTATGTAAATTTATTTCCAGAGGGAAAGGAAGGTAGCCGGAAATGGATTTCTAGGGTTTCTACATGTAGTTTTTTTTTTACAAAGCCCTATTTTGCGTTTTTTTTTTACTTTTTTCGGACATATTTACGATTTTCTCTGCAAATATGAAAGATAATAACAATTTAAAAAAATACGAAATATAAGTCGTTGCCGCGTGACATTTTTGTAAAATTTATTTTCTTCTTATTCTTATTTTATTGCTTGGTTCATTTCGTTTTTACCTCATATTATTTATTGTATTGTGATCGGATTCAAAATTGAAGTATGACGTTTTGTGCCGAGTCTGGCCATCTTTATTTTTTTGTATGCAATGATTGCTTTATTTTTAAATTTTTCTATCTTTATATATAAAAAAATTATAATCAAAAATTTTTTTTCGATACGTGTGTTTGAAAGTTTTTTAATGAGATTTTATTTTTATTTTGACGTAAGCCGGATTTCGACAATTTAAAAATTGAATATTTTTCAGCTATTTTCGTCTCAGGGATCTCTCTTTTATAGTATTAAATTAATATTTTTCTCTCTTCGTTATTTTCTGACAGATTTGAATTTTGAAAACTGTTTTTTTATTTTGTTTAATGTAGTGTTTTTTTTAATTTTTTCTTACTTTTTTGGATAAGCCATTGTTTAAAAATAAACTAAAATATTTTTTTTATAAAAAGTCGAAAAAGATTTTATTGATATGTTAATTTTATATTTAATTTTAAAAAAGTATTTATTTTTAATTCTACTTTGGATACATAATCTTTTACATATTCATTCATATTTTTCCATTTACGACCTAACCTAACCTGACCTATAATAAATAATTTTCTTTTACGCACACAATGATTTTAAAACTGACAAATCTATGAAAACATTCCAAGCTTCGGAGGCACGTTTTGACCGTATAGCGGTCGTCACGGCCGCGCATCTATCGCCTCGGCAGCGCAGCGGTCGTCATGGCCGCGCAGCGGTCGCCACGGCCGCGCAGTGGCACTCACACAAAAAACCAAAATCAAAAACCGAAATAGAAAAACCTAATTTAAAAAACAAAATTAAAAAATTAAATTAAATTCAACAAAACAGAAATAAAATCAAAAAATTTTTTTTTCAAGATTTTGTAAGATCGGCCATCCTTATATATTTTTTTTTTGATAATTCAATTATCATAAAAGTATGATATATAAGAAAATATTTTCTTTCACCCGAGTTTCACGGTTTCGACCGTAGTTTCGCGGCGAGACTTTAATTTTTTTCTGAAATTCCCTATCTGTAGAATTTAAAATTACCTACCTTTCTACATTTTTAGTTTTTTTCTAACTTTATTTTTAGAAAAGTTAGAAACGATTTCAATTTTTATAGATCAACTTAGACATCTGTTGAGTTTTTTTAAAAGCTCGAGTTTTTACATTACATTACGATACATTTTTGATGTTTATTTTTTTGGCTGTAACTCCGAAACGCCATTTTATTCGGCAATATGGTATGGTATTTTTAACATGGCAGGCTTCAAAATTATGTTCCCAGTTTTGCGATTTTAGCCGTGGCTTTGCAATAAGGATGTTACAATTTTTTTTATTAAATAAAATCTGTACAAGTTAACGTGATATATATTTCTGCATCTTTAGTTTTTTCTTATCTATTTTTTTAGAAAAGTTATTAAAGAAATAATTATTTCCATTTTTTTTGGGGCCAGGTAGACATCTATTGAAAAATTTTTGAAGCTCGAGATATCGGTAAATTTTTGATGTTTAGTTTATTGGCTGTAACTTTTTAACGCGTCATCCTATTTTAGTCATCGATATCTCGATCGATAGGGAAATAGTGTATCTATCGATCATATTGAAAATAATTTTGTTACAATTACAGACTTTAGCATTACGTCCGCTTTCATCCAAGTTTTGTGGTTTTGACTGTGGCTTCACGGGAAAATTTTTAATTCTTATTCTTAAAACCACAATCTGTAGAATTAAACGTTATCTATCTTTTGGCATTTTTATTTATTTTTTATCACTATTTTGAGAAAACTTATCAAATAAAATTTTAAAAATATCGCTCAAAATTTCGCGGATTTGGGCGTGGCTTCGCAATGATGATGTAAAAAAAAATATTGAATAAAATCTGTACAATTTAACGTGATGTATCTTTCTGCATTTTTAGTTTTTTTCTATCTATTTTTTTAGAAAAGTAATTAAAGAAAATATTTATTCCCATTTACCGGGGCCAGCTAGACATCTATTGACAATTTTTTGAACCTCGAGATATCGGTAAATATTTGATGTTTAGTTTATTGGCTGTAATTTCTAAACGCGTCATCCAATTTTAGTCATCGATATCTCGATCGATAGGGAAATAGTGCCTCTATCGATCATATTAAAAATAATTTTGGTACAATTACAATCTTCAGTATTACGTCCGCTTTCATCCGAGTTTTGTGGTTTTAACTGTGGCTTCGCGGGAAATTTTTTAATTCTTATTATTAAAACCACAATCTGAAGAATTTAACGTAATCTATCTTTAGGCATTTTTATTTATTTTTTATCACCATTTTGAGAAAAGTTATAAAATAAAATAAAATTCCATCTTCATAAGTATTTTAAAACTTTCCTTGAAATAATGATAAAAAATAAATAAAAATTCAGAAATATAAAAAACGTTAAATTATACAGACTGTATTTTTTGGAAATGTAATTTAAATATTTCCCGCGAAGCCACAGACAAAACAGCAAAACGCGGATGAAAGCGGACGTAATTCTAAAGTCTGCCATTGTAAAAAAAATATTTTTGGTAAGTTCGATAGAAGCACTATTTCCTTATCGATTGAGATATCGACGACTAAAATTGGATTATGCGTTTAGAAGTTATGGTTAAAAAACATAAGGACAAAAATTTACATAAGACGATAACTTTTTAAAAAAATCAACAGATGTCTAATATAGGCCAGGTTCAAATTGGATAAATATTTCATTCGTTTACAACTTTTCTAAAAATAAAGATACAAATAAAATAAAAATGCAGAAATGTAGATGATGTAAAATTCCATCGATTGTATTTTTTAAAATAAAGGTTATAAAAAAATTTAATAGATGTCTCATTAGTACCGCAAAATTGGAAAAAAATATTTTATTAAGTTAAATTGCTACTACATTCTTAGGGCACACAATGATTTAAAAACTGACAAATCAGTGAAAATACTCTTCGGCGACACAGTGGATGTTTCGCGGCCGCAAAGAGGTCGCCACAGCCGTGCAGCGGTCGCCACGGCAGCGCAGCGGTGGTACTCCGGTTTCGACCGTTTCGACCGCGCAGCCATTTGCCCTTTGCGCGGCCATTTCAAACATTTCGGATACATTTTGTTTTTAATTTTTTCGGGCTTTACACCCGAACGCGCAGTCCGATCTTCGCGATCGGGGCCTCACCGGAAAGGGGAGCTCAGCGCGCAGTGTTTACCGTCAACCTTCTTCTTCGTTACTCAACGAACAGTGAGTCCGTCTTCTTCTTCTTCGTTACTTAATTATCAATGAGTCTGCCGCCAGGCTAAATTGCACGCGTAGTCGTGCAACGGGCACCTAGTATATATATTAAATACAAATATCTAATTAAAATGACACAAACTAAATTATTTAATCATTTAATAAATAACCAAACCTACGATGTTTTGAAAATGAAGAAAATTTCTCCACTTTGTGGGCCTTTTATGACTGAATAGCCTCATGAGATATATTTTTCTCAACAATATTACATAGTAAACGATTATCCTAAACCTATAAAAAATTATTGCAAATTCTGTTAGTTTGTTTATTTACAATTTATGTTTTTAAAAACTTTGTTTTAAAAAATTATTTTATTCTTATGTGTTTTTTCGACCTTTTTTACATAGTCGACAACTATTTTTACTTCAATAATCAAAAGAATATATATTATTGTTCAAAAATAAAAAATAATCAATGTACGCCGTAAGTAAACTTTCATAATAAAACAAATTTTATGGAAAAGTTTTTCATCGTCTTCATTCCCTTGTCCTGGTAGGGTCGTTTTTAATTTTTTTTTTCAAATTGAAATGCATTTTTTTATGCCTCAAGGCGGTGTAACCTCTTTAGGAATAAAGGTGAATAAAAATTTAATGCCGTTTAAAAAGGATGCGTGTAATAAAAACCTGAAATTAATCTAATTCAATGGTTACAAACAGGAAGTATTTCCAGCCATTATTCAACCCTTGAAACGCTCCGCTTGAGTGAGCGTTACCTTATTTGGGGAGGACGCGCTCGTGTGCTGATTTCCATGTAATCGTCCTTGGAACTTGGGATTTACGGCTTCTGGAAGCATTGTAATGTAATTGAATCACAACTTGGGTTCAGGATGCGGCCATTATTATAAAAGTGAGTTTATGGCAAAAGTGAAAATTTCAATTTTACAAAATATTTTGAAAACACATGTTAAAAACTGGCACGAGAACGCAAAAGTAGAAATAATTATACTCCACACCTTGTACACTAAAGTGGAAACTACTACAAAAGTCGAGCACAATCTATCAGCTTCGCGAAACTACTAGAACACGGGTCTCTATAAATACAGCGGCACTGTGCTGCGCAATTCGAGTTATTTTGTCAAGCGAGCATAGAAAGGCGTTTTACCAGAGACAAGCCCAGAGTGGGCACTTACGTACAAACTATAAGTGAACTAGTGCGAACCACAGCGAAACCACCTTGCGATAGATAAGAATATAAAGCGAATTTAAATATTACCCGCTTTGAATACTCTATTGACACTTAGTGTTAATTAAAGAACGGTGCTCCAATTAAATTCGTGTCCAGTGACTTTTTGTAGTAAAAAAGTTTCAATTGTTTTTATTGTTTCATTTGCCTCCTACAGCCACGAACCCGTGACAATTCAATATATATATTTTTTTTAAGTATCCACAAAAATTCAACATTGCCGTTTGTATTTATGTGATTTTGTAATAGAAAAAATCATTGATTTGTTTTTCTTATATACTTAATCCACATCCATTTGTATTTGTAGGACCAAATCTATGATACTTTTTTTTAAACACAATATAGGTCACAGACCACCAAGATATATAAACATGAACTAACGTTAATTTCTTGGTACACGGTCAGGTTCCACGGCTGGTTCCAATACGTTTGACTTGTTCAAAAAAATATTACGAGTTTGCAAATTTTAAAACGATTCAGAAAAGGTCAAACGAAATACTCTTAAAAAGAATAATGACTAAGTAAATAAGTCGCGTTTTATTATAAAAAGACTCGGTTTTGACACGAATTAAAAAAAAAACAACTATTGTAAAAAATGACAGATAAAATACCTTAATTGCATCGTAAATGTGTCTTAAATGCACGCGAGGGGGGGGGTACTTGCCCTGTGACCTGATCTCCTCGCCTAAAAAAGGGATTTAGTTCATCTCTGTATAATTTAATCTCATAATAATTTCGTTGTCTGTCTGTCCGTAACTTCCTGTAACGTCCGTAATTTCGCTCGTATTCACGGTTAAAAAAACGCAATTAAATCATAACGATCCTATCTATAAAAAAAAACAAAAATTTATAAAAATAAAATGCTTTTTTTACTCCCTTTATATTATAACTCGTGGAGTCTGCTTGCTTGCGTGCCGGCTTGCCGTCAAAAAAAACTTTGGATCGATTTTTGACCCTTTTCCCGTGATCCAATTGAGCTGAAACTTGGCAAGTAGACTCGTGGCGACAATGGCTGGCGAAATTTTCGAAAAAAAAAAAATAATTATAGTATAATATCGGATTTTTAGAAATTTTATTGTTTTTTTCAAATTGGAATCATTAGACAAGTTTGATTAGCAACGGAGGCCCGATAACGTCGCGGAATATTTTCTAAATTTGAATTACTCTGTCGGTATACATAATAGGTACTTCACTACGAATGTCGAAAATCTAAATTGACTGACAAATGTTTTTAGAATTTAATCTTCAAAGCATGAAGTGTCTTATCAAAGCTCAAAACATCTGACATTTTAGAAATATATTAAATTACTGTAAGTTTAGTGTTATGTTATATGTTTTAATTCGTCTTTAATTGGTGTTATATTTTACAAAGAAAGGGAGTATAATAAAAACTTGGTTTTTATGGGTTACTTTTTTAAACAAAATATCTTCGCTTACCAATAAATACAAAACAAATCCGAAAAGAAATATGTATGAAATACCTTTACACAAGTTTATGAGAACAATAAATAGTTATAGATATTGGTTAGGTTATTTCCGACTAATCCTTACCCAACTAAATCATGTGTTATGTCCATATAAGGATGATTTTTTGGTACTGAAAGTGAAATAGAAATTATTTGATATTTATATATTTTTCAATTTTCTCCGTGATTTCATGATAACCTTTGTATAATAATATATTGGGAGAGCCGGAAAATTGTTAGAAAGGGTTATGTGAAGGATTGTATATCCCACTTCTCCCCTCCACTTCTACTGAATCCACACCCACACATCAGACATCCACTCCCGCACACCTCAGTCGCAACTCACCTGGAGAAAGAATGGAGGTTTCCGATGTGTTATACTTCAAAATAAAATATTGGAAAAAAACAAAATTTTATTGTTTTATTCATAATTATATGATAAATTGTTAGACTTATCTGAGTGCTAATCATTTCATAAAATATATTATGTCATATATTATTTTCTTTCAAATGTTTAGAGAAGATAAAAATATTCATTTTGTGTTTTTTTTTCAACACTTAATATCAAGAAGAAAACTAACTGTAGAAGCGCAGAACTTAATTCTTTTCAGGTCAACTTAATTTTGAGGTAAAGATCTTAAATGAATTATACCCTACCTGAGATATATTTTCCTTCTGCTGAATTTTTATTTATTTTATTTTTGTTTTGTTGTTTCCTTATAAGAATTTATGTTCTGCAATTTAATAAAAGTATTTCGGTATCCATCTTTCTTAATAAATGCCAAGATTCACGATCGTATTAGATGAATTGTTTTCGAAACTCCCGAAAGAATTTGCCACTGTACCTACCAAGGTTATGCTGGCAAAAGAGTTTTATGTATCCTTTTAATTTTCGCTCCACGAAAGAAAACATAAGACATCATTATATCCATATATATTTTCTTGAATAAATACATTAAAATGTAATAAAAGCGTCATTAGAAAATTTTCTATAATTTTATTTGCTGAAATCTTTTATTATTATATTTAAATTTACTTCGTTACGACACAATTTTGTCATTTGGCATATCTGAACACCCGAAAAGTAGGTACTCATTTGTGTGTCGTTAGCGAAAATTTTCGGAAAAATTTTTTGGATAATGTCAAAAGAATTTAATTATTTATGGGAAGATCTCATGGATTCATTCTTCTTTGAAAACCCAAAGCAATAGAAAATTTTATATCTCTTTTTTAAACGCTATATTTTTTCCAAAGAATCGGAAGAATTCAAATCAACTTTAACATTTTCTGAAGTCGTGGAATTTAAACATCTCAAAAAATAATGGTTATAAAATTAATAAATATTATATTTTTAACTACATAGTAGTTTTATTTATTACTTATGGAACGATTCCATGTTTACAATCGTTAGAAAACCAATATTAAATAATCGTATTCAAGTAACAAAAATTTTAATAACGTCGATCTTGTTTTTTTATAAAATAATATGTTATGCTTTTGTGTTTTTGAAGATTTGTCAACAGAACTCTTTGAGTTCTATAATATCCATAAAGTTATATATACAACTAGCGACGTGGCCGGCTTCGTCCAGTAAAGTTTTGTTTTTATAGTGATATACTAAAATAAATAAAATGAGCAAAGAAAATAATAATATTTGATAGATATAGCCGATATAGATTTTTTTTAAATAGGGATGTGAACACGGGATGCATGTTGCATCAATATTCTTACTATTCTCAAACTGAGCCAAAAGCCTGTGCTATGAAAATAGGACTAACTTGCTGGTGTCTCGGAATGGAGCGCAAACCACCGAACACCAGATCACTAGGCGAGCATCACAACCACTACACCAACAAGCTGCTCAATAATTTAATGATTTTTTTGCATTTAATAGTCTCGCATTTCCGCTACACGTATTCCCGCTGCAATGCGCACGCTCCGCGTGCGCAACTTCCATTACAATGCAAAATTTACCCTCGATGCACCAAAAGAAGATAACAATGATCAAGATAATTTAATTTTATAGAAATAATTACTAAATAAATTTACATAGAAAGCCTAGAATTGTGAGTGATATATGAAAAACAACTTTTTTAAAAGCGAATCTTCTTTATGAAAAATTGTACATATTAATGTTTTTAAAAAACAAATTAAAATTCACGTTTTGGAGGTCTCAACGAATAGACAAATAGAAATTTTCTTGGGAGAGAATTTCACGATTGCCGATGCTCATGCGATTCATTGATAACGTGCTTGAATGCCTGATTGCTTGATTTCAGACAGTCTGCGGAAACAATATTTACATGTCTTTTTATGATACATGCTTACTTTTATATCAATAAAAAGTGTGGATTTTTACATTTAGCAGTTTATTTGGATCAATATGTCTACTAGGAGCATAATTGAATTAAAAAACAAAATGTATTGACAAAAGAGGGTAGATGTAAAGTGTTGTGGATTTTATAATATAAATGATTTTATTAAATGTTTCTGGGGGTTTGTTGGGTCTAAAACGTTAACGTTTAATCCACATAAGACGACATCTAATGTCGCCTAAATGTCCCTAACGAGGCCGTCTTAAAAGGCTTAATCTTCTTGGTAATAATCAACAATGCCTGTTCAACCCTTATAGAATAAAGGTTTTGCGACGAGACCCTTCATTCACTAACGTTTATTAAAATTTTAAGCACCTAAATAAGTACTATCGATAAAAGAAGTTTCATTAATTTCGTGAGATTTTTAGGTATCAACAGGTCTAATTAAGAAAAATCAAAATCATTAAGTAATTATTTTATTCGTTCTTTGATTCTTGTAATATAACAGATGAAAACATTAAGTGGATAAGGACTGCGTACACTTTTAAGTATCTTTATTTAGTATCAAACCTATAACTTTTTATTGTTTACAAATCATAATTAATTATTAAATTCTGTATTTTTAAAATTAATTAACACAATTAATCAAAACACAACACTCGACTCTCGCATTAAAGCGAAGTCTGGTGTCAACTGAAGATATAATATGGAGGGACTGTTAACGAGGAATGGTTTATCTGAAATTTCACAATTTCCAATTTCATGAACCTTTTCTGACCCCGGCTAGGACAAACATTAATTATTCAACGATTCATTCAGTTTCATGTGGCTGATAACCCAGCACTTGTAGTCTAGTGGACGTGACACACTGGTTCCTACACTGTTCCCACACTGAGGATTCCGTTTCCGGTGCGGTCGCAATACAGCTATGTATATGGTTTACTCAAGCCTGGGCCTTTTTATGATATATTTTGGTATGATAATTGAACCTTACGGCCTGTTGTAACCATAAAAATAATTTTAAATTTCAAAAATGCATCTATTCATAGATCTGATAGTATTAGAATAATATGTTGACATATGTTGTAATTTATTCAATATTTATAATATACACAATAAGGTTACCTACACCGTTATCACCAGTGATGATTCTACAACCCCTGGTGGGTCTTGGGATCTTCAAGATTCTTCTATCTTTCTGGAATTCTCATTCGCATTCTTCTCATTCCATCTTACTTTTGTTCTTCTTAAGCCTCTTCGCCCTATTACTTGTATTCAGCGAATACCTCGAAGTTTGTTATTCAGTCATTCTCTCCACATAACCCAATGTACATAAGACTTCCTAATTTAACATTTTTGTGACTCTTAGCTCCTTAAATAGAGTATAAGAGCCTATTGTTGAAGCGCCTGTGCCAAATTCCAAGTCTAGAACCGGTCCAAAAATTTTCTTTCAAACATATCCAGTGCTCGCTTGTTCCTCTTAGTCAGTACCCACGACCTCATGAGAGTTCTGTACACTATTATTTTTGTGTTTTTGAACAGTAGTTACTCGGAATTTTAACAGATTTTTGAGGTGGTAATTACAGGAATTCCGAAGTACCTTAATCTTGGTAACGTTTCGACTTCTACGTCAGTACCAGGATTTGTTGGATATATCCAACGACTATATTTTTGATCTTCTGCTGATTTACTATCAGAAGTTTTTATAAGAACTTTCGAGAGTTTTAAAGGCATACGGCCTCAGGATTATATAAATCCTTTGCATTACGTAAATGTTTTGCAATGATGTCAATATCATCAGTGTAAGTCAACAGTTGTACAGAATTGTCGAATATTGTTGCACTTATCTTAATGCCGAGTCTAGAAAAAAAATTCTAGGGCTATATCGAATAAAAGAAAGGCTAGTCCACCCCCTTGTCTCATCCCGTGGAGTGCTTTAAAGGGCTCGAACTGATCTCAGCCCACCCTGACTCTACACATTACTGTAGAAATTGTTAATTTCATCAGAATCATTACGTACACTAATCGGAAATCTATTTGGTTGTAATTATATTTTAAATGTATTTAAAATAATGTAAAATTAAATTAATAATGGTTTTAGCCTGATTCCGCCCCTGAAGCAAGGGTTTCCCATATCAATCCACCCGGAAATACTGCAATAGGGTTGTTTTTCCAAATCGAAACCCATTACGGAAGCGAGAACAGCAAACCAAAATAAATAGATGCAGAGCAAAAGACCACCCTAACTTTCCGTTAACATGTTTGTTCTGAATTAGAAGGAAGAGATAACCTGCTTCGGTATGGGATCTCAAAATACCTACATCATAAAATAAAATAATATTTTTTATTCTCATTATTATTTTTAAACATCACGTCTCCTGAAAAACTCTTCTGAAGAAAACCTCCCTTGTGGCGACAAAAGAGAACTTGTGGTAGCTGAATTTTGAGAAAGGACCTTAAGCACCTTCACAAAATATTAATTGCCTGTTTTCACGGACATCGCTTCACGTTGATCCATAAAATCACAAGATTTTCTTTGAAAACATCGCATAAGGCAGTCGTTGTAGAAAAATGAAAACGTGAGATTATTACAAAGGGTCCGCCTTGCTCCAAAGGTCAAACGTGAGTTCTCGTTGAAGGTTTTGGACGAAGAAGTTGATTGAAAGTTGGAGGTGAATAGATGAAAAGTATTCGAATATTACTTTTCTTTCAGTATGGCGTTAGAAAATTTATCTTATTTTTCTTGAAAATTTTCTTCATTTTTCGAAAATATTTAAAATCTTCTTCACAAAAACCTATTTTATCATCTCACTAAGATCTTGCTAAATACATATTTTTAATGCTGAAATCACGATTAATTTCTGTTAATTTTTCAATTCACCCGACCTGCCAAAAACATTTTGGAAAAGACGTTACCGAAATGCCTAAAAAATCTTTAAAAATAATGAAAATATAGCAATCAGACGATTAATCGCTTAATTATAATACCGCTTAATATATTATAATAAATAATAAGTACTTTTGTTTAATTTATATTATGTATTTTATATGCGGCCTTCGAAGTCCAACGGGCATAACAATGACTCCTCGCACCGAGGGTTCCGGGTTCCAAATCCAGTGAAATCACAATAAATCTATGCGATGTACTCAAGCCTGGGTGTTTTTATGATATGTTTCATTCAACTTATTGGATCTTTATTCATTCAATTGGTAAAAAATTTAAAAAATATGGATTTAAAAAAATTAAAAAATTTATGTCTCTCGTAATATTTTATCGTACATCTCATCATTTATTGCTAGAAATATGACAAAATTTAAAAATAAATATTACTCGATTGTTATTAGTGACACATTACATTTAATATTATCTTGTGTTTATTTTTAATTATTGAATTCCATTTAATGTTAATTATGTTTCAATTTTTTATGAAACATTTAATGTTTCACTAAATATTTCATAAAAAGTTTATAATACTTTTGTAAGTTATAAACGAAGTGTGCTTTTATAAATTATAAGGTGACCTTTTGCACTCTCTATGGTGCAATAAAATCTTGTTATGTTTGTAAATTTTAAACCACGTAAATCTTAAACGGACATTCTAACTAACGAGTTTTAATTGCACCCCATGGAATTAAGAAGGACAAAAGTGTTATCGCGCTAAAAATAAATAATAAATAAATAATAAGTGTGTTGTAAATGTAGTGACCGTACGTCTTGTTGGTTAAACTTTCGTTTAGGTGACATTACTAGCAACCCATTAAAATATATATTTATATTTATGTTCACATCGCCGATAGACTTTTTTCTCCAGCACTTTTAATCGTTAAATATTATTTATCTTTATTTTTGGATTCTGCATGCGGCAAGGTGTGCTTGTGCCATTGCAGTACAAAAAATACATTTTCCGGTCTCGAAGAAAGCTAAAGAGCGTCCTCTATTTTTTCCATACTTAAAGATTCTAACCAAATGCGACATATTTTAAGGACAATTTTTGGGTTGCGCATATGGCGTGGCGCGCTTGTACCAGCACGATAAAAAAAAAATTCAGTCTTGAAGGGAGCTAAGGAGCGTCTTCTGTTTTTACGGATTCTGACCAAATGCGAGAAATTTCATGGACAATTTTTAGTTTGTGCATATGGCAAGGTATGCTTGTACCAGTGAGGTAAAAAATTACCTTTTTTTGGTAATCAAAGGAATCCAAGGAACGTCATCTGTTTTTCCCATATATGAAGATTCTGATCAGATGTGACATATTCCATCTATTACTTTTGGGTTATGCACTCTGCAAGGTATGTTTGCACCAGTGCGGTAAGAAAATTACATTTTCTCGAAGGAAACCAAGGAGTGTTTTCTGTTTTTACCATACTTGAGGATTCTGACCAAAGGCGACAAATTCCATAGATTATTTTTGGGTTTCTAAAATTTCATCAAAGAAAGTTGAAACAACTTTTTTAATTAGTCGTAAGTAATGGCTACATTATCACAGACTATGAGTACCAAATTTCATCATGATTTGTTGAGTATTTATGGCACAACACACATTTCACAAATATTTCCAAACCGTTGAATTTCGGATTTTGATGCTCAATGAGTTGATTCAATTTAGACTCGTGTCACTCTCTAACACTTTTCATATTTAGCTTGCTATTTCGATGACTATTTCGAGCATCGACTCATTCAACAGTTGTTAACATTGCACACATATATTTTGGATCCAGGCGGGAATAATTAATGTGAAGGGAGGTAGGTTTTCTGGGTAAGGTAAGGTCACCCTCAAACAGGGGCATGCAGTGAGAACAAGAAGCATGACTTTTATTTAAACATATATTTGGGAAAAAAATCGAAATTAAACATTTACCAAATTTTTGTGCGTTTAAAGTCTGCCCTATTATCGTGTTAGAATTTATTGTATATCTTATCGATTTTAAAAATGTATTCAGGTAAAAAAAATCATTAATTAAAAAAATAAAATTATTTAAAATACTTTTAATATTCAATACCGTCAAATCTGTTTCTGGCAAACATATTTTAAAAACGATTAAACCTTCCGAAAAATGTAATTATAAAATTAAAATATAATCAGGATTTCCTACATTATTTTTATAATTTTATATTTCATCAAAGTAAATACTATTATTCGGCCTTGAATGAAAATAAACACTAAGATTATTTAATTAAAATAAACACTAACCTGAAGTAAAAACAACCCTGCTAGCTCATGTTTTAATCAACTCATCGATCGAAACCTTTTTTCGCCCACGCTTTTCCCCATACTTCTTTGCATTTCATTTTGAGAATGGAGTTTTTATGTAGTGTGTTCAGTAACATGAATACCTACTATCAAAACTTTTGAATTTATATTCAGATTGTGTGCTTTGTAATTTTAAATTGTTTTATTACTAATTGATGACCTGCAATAGGCCGTATCTTTGGAATGAGACACGTTGAGGTAGTCTCAGAGATTCAGTTGCTATAAATCTTGATACCGTGTACAAGATGTTCGATTTGAAATGAAGACTCGATCACTTAGAGCCATAAACACATAGAAACAACTGTTTATTATGTTTGTTTTTTAAAAAAGAAAACATTAAATTATGAACATTTTAAAACATAATATCGTCACGTGTTCGTGGTTGTGGGAGGCAAATGATAACCCTTGAAATTAATAAAAGTTATATTAAATAACTGGCTACGAATTTAACTAAGAGGTCTACTGTTCAATTTACACCAATTTCCTAATTCGCACTAATTATCGCTTTACTCTTATCTATCGCAAGGTCGTTTCGCTGTGGTTCGCACTACTTGGTTCACTTATGTTTCGCTCGTAAGTATCCACTGTGTCGCTTTACTCTTATCCATTACTTTATGGTGTTCCCAATTCGCTTACTTCTATGTCGTGTGTTGCCTTTCAGCAACTCTAATTGCGCAGTACGATGCCTGGTATTTATAGACCCGTGTTCTGGACGTTTCGCGAAACTTTTGGATTACGCCAGATTTTTGTAGTAGTTTCCAATTTAGTGTAAAAGGTGTAGAGTGCTGTGAAATCCTCGATTGCGTGCAATTCTTTCCGTTTCTACCACCTCTCGACAATAAATTGTTTATTGTATAAAAATGTAATTCAAATCAATGTTATCATCCTTTTATTTTTACCTGATTTGTAAATAAATAATAGACATTTAATTTTGAAATATCTATTAATCTGGGATATTTTACTTTTTTGTAATTTTTTTTTTTAATAATGATGCGTACACGAAATACGTATCACATCAATATTCCCAGACCATTACGATCACTAGGCCAACACCTTAACCACTAGATCAAATCTCTTGTACTTTGTTTTAATATATCTCTTATAGTTTAGCCGCCGTAAGAGTCGCATACAAGATTTTTTCACTCACTACACAGCCCCCTGATGTCGAATAAAACTTTCATAAAAGCAAGTGCAAATGCTATAAAAAACCACATCAAATATCGCGTCAGCTGTTTTCGAGTTTTTATATAACAAACTGATAGACGTTGTTTTCCATGTATCCATATGTACTCGTAGCAGCGACGAGTTCTGTTGTTGACGCATTAGAAAAGTAAAGATAAATAATAAATATTTTATCAAAGGACATCGTTTTAAAGAGAATGTGAAAAAGAAATATTTTACCGAGACGTTTTAATTAAAATAAAATAGATTTTATTATTAAGGAATGATTTTTAGAAGTTTTCAACTTACCGTACATATTCTTTTATAGTCGAAGGCAGTTTTTTGATAAAAAAAATAAGAAATATTCTTTAACAAAATGTTATTCATGTTAGTATCTATATAACCACTAAAAATACTTATGTCTACCGGTTTCGAGACCTAACCCGTCTCTTCGTCAGGACAACCACTACATCCTTGTTACAATGCATGCATGTTAGTTTTTTTGTTAGAGTAACACGCATGTGAAGGGTATTTCGTGAAGGTATTCGTGTGTAAATAATACTATTGGTGTGGTATCTAGCAATATTTACATGCTAGTGTAGTGGTTGTCCTGACGAAGAGACGGGTTACGTCTCAAAACCGGTGGTAGACAAAAAAATAATTTTTACTAACATAAATAACATTTGATTAAAATGTCTGACCACAAAGTTAATGCTTTAAATAATAAAAATATTAATATGTAATATGAAATATGCATTGCTCGTGGACAAGTCAAAGGCAAAAGTCGGGGCAATAAAATTCTATGATTTTTATAATTTAGTCAAATTTTACCTAGCGGCAATCTCTGTACTGTATATTAAGCTGATGCCAGTGTACAATCGATTTCAGGCGTATCACACTAGATGCTTTCATCCAAATCTCCATAAGTTAACACTCTGCAGACTTCACGAATTCGAAAAAAAATCGAAAAAGTATATTTAAAATACGTGATTCAAAAAAAATTCTATTAAAAAAAATTCAAATAAATAATTTTTAAAAGAAGTTCGAAAAAAAAGAATTAAAAAAAAAAATGGAAAAGACAGACAGACAGCGAAATTATTATACATAATTGGGTTTGGGATTTTAGTGTAATTAATTACCATTCTGAACAACTCATCATTAAGACTAAAAATCCATAATCGATTAAATCCAAGGAATGCATCTATCAACCAAAAAATACCACTTAATCTATGAAATGAAATAATGTAAAAAAAAATATATTATAGGATATATTGTAGCTAACATTAAAATGATTTCCTTTTTCACAAACCGTATTTATTTCTGAAATTAATTAAATGTAGTAATATGGATATTTTGATAGTTTTCTGGCTTTGATCACATCTTTTATATTCTTGACATTTTCTTATTTTCCAGTCGTAGAAGCTCACATTGAAAATTAACTTTGCGAAAAAATAATTTTCAAGGATTTTAGTTATTTTTTACAATGATTACTGTGTAATTTGAAGAAAGAGCTCATTTTATACAACTGTATTCAATAGCGGAATGTTGTATTTTATCATAAACAATTTTCAAGTCCGGGGTGATTAGAGCTATGAAAATAAGATTTCTTTGGAAAGCAATAGCCCCGTTTAAACCCCCGTTTAATTGATCATTTGATTATCCCTGCTGTAATAAAAGTAGAATTGTGTTTTTTAATCAATTATCAGATTCCATTATGCATTTAAATATTTCTTATCCCGATTGGTTTATAAATGGCGAATAAAGTTTATCGTTCAATTATTCTTGAACTGTTTTATTATGCCATCCTTAGTTAATTCTCTCACTACGTGAATTATTAAGGTTGAATGTACGGGGGTTTCTGCTGAATACTCGCATAATCGAATTAAGACGCAGAATGGGGTCATGAAACATTCCGTATTCACAACTTGAAAATGCAATTCAATCAATTTTGCACAACACAATTTTAAATTTTAAATAATTCAAATACAGTATTTTCTCATAATTTTAGGTTTCCGGTCTTCGTGTACGACGACGGTGATACTTAAAGTATTTTATGGAGTAGTCTGGATTTTATCTGATTTTCGAGACAGAAACTGTAACCATAGACCTGCAAATCGCCTTTGCGCTCACTATGGGTCTCTTCTGTAGTATTATTCCTAACTTTTATCAGAGAGCCAAGGTTTTTTTTTTTTCGAAATTCAGGCTTCCACATGAGAGTATTGGGGTCTGTTGGATGCATCTAACGGCCATGTATTTGGTCTTCCGATGATTTACGATTGAGACCCACTTTTTACGTTTTATTATACTTAAAAAAATGCCGTATTCTTTGCAAGAAATTCTATCGGCGCTTTAGTAGATCTACCTCTCTTGAGCAATGAGCTCAAGATTGAACATCGCGTTAATCAATTAATTTCTAAATGGGCCGTTTTCCTGCACTCTTCGCGATCCTGGGATCAGTTTAGAGAGATGGGTAGTACTCCCAAAGTTGAAAGACTATTTACCTGCATGTCATGGAAAGACCTTACTTATTAATTTCCTGATGTATGTATAGTTCACACAATCTCGAAGACTTCGATCACATTTCTTTTTTCTTCTCATATATTTTTTATTTTTTATTGGCTCTAAGATTTATTCATATAATACCTGTTTTATATCAATTTTCTTGCACTATACCTACCGGAAGAGCACTGTCTGCTATAATAAGTAAAATACTAGTGTATCAGGCAGGGCATCAAATGTAGTGTTTACTTTGCTGCCAAGACCCTTAGCAACAATGATGCATGGACATATATTTTTGTAAACACTATAAAATGTTGTCATCAATAAACAAAAAAATAAAATTATTATTGTTTTACAAATTAAATTACAGATTATGTTTTTTCACATACCTACGTATTTCATAGGACTTCGTATGAAATTGATTTTCATTACATGTTTTTTGGAATATTAGCTATTGATTGACTATAAATAATTTTTGTATTTAACTTGAAAACAATTGTTTTTCTTTGACTTATAATTAGACGTCTAGTCGCAAACTATTTCTAAGAGAAGCATTGTGGTAATTAATTAAATTAGCCTTTCGAAATATTTGTTAAATCTTTTCAAAAGAAATTGCAACAAAATATTAGTTTGACATCATTTTTTGCTCATGTAATTAAAGTACTTTCGCTTTGACAGCGTCTAGGTTGAATAATTTTTAATTAAATAATAAATACTTGACTTATATGTTATCCACAGGTGGACTGGCATCCACCCTGGATATTAATTAATCCATTTTAGACTGTTTCATATCTAGCCGGTTAAATTTATGCTCGAAAACAGTTTTAAAAGCATTTATATTTTTAATAAATTATAAATAAACAACTGAGATGCGAATGAAAGCATCTCTGGAAAAACGGACTATCCGTTATATTCGTACCTTATCAGGAATGTATCGCTATCTTTATAATAATACCGTTATTAATTAATGAAAAGTTCATATTGTGGCGGGTCGTGACTGTGGGAGGCAACTAAAACAGGAAATTAAATACCGGTTTTTAAATATGTCAATAAATTTAAAAAGTCACTAGACAGAATTAAATATAAGCAATCTTCTTTAATTCACATTATTTCGTAATTAATTACTCGTCGGTGAAACACTTTATTATCGCTTGCTAGTACTTATATTCTTTTCGATTCTCGCACTTTAGAACTAAAGCGCGACTTATTTACTAAAACATTTTTCAAAAACATTTAGTTTGACCTTTTAATAATTGTTTTAAAATTTACAAGCTCGTGGTAATTATTTTAAACAAGTCAAACGTATTAGAACCAAACTGTGTGCCATTAAATTTATTTACTAAATTATTTACTGGCACACAGTCTGGTTTTGTTAGTTCATGTCTATTTATTATGGTGGTCTGTATTTACGACCAAAAATGATACTAAGTTTTCGAATTGTATTAATAACAGAACGCGAGTATTCGAAAAATATTTTCAAGAATGAAAGGTGAGATATATATTATAGATATCTCACAGAGGCGAAATCACATATATTTTTTAATGGGAAAGTAGGTATGGAAGTCTTAAGGTGTTCATGTTCAAAATATTTTGAATAAAAATACTGGTCTTGACATGATATTTCAGGCGTGTTCTAGTTTAATGCTAATAATTCGGAAGAATCTCATTACACATATAAAGGATATTGCTAAAAAAACTCCAATCATAAAAATAGCTATCTCATTAATGACATCTGTGGTTATTTAAGGGGAACAAAAAAGCTTTGGATGCCGGTCGCGCTAATTATTACAACACATATACGAAAAAGTTGTAAAATTTAAATATACGTATACAATTTCTAAAAAATTTACAGACGTGATATTCTATCGTAGGTGGAATGGTGAACGTTACATTGTGTAAAGTGATCACTTAAGCTAGTCGTACGATAGGTCGTAAACCCTGTGAACACCCAAAGGCCTCCATACCTACTTTTCCATAAAAAAAATATAATTTCGTCTCTGTTAGACATCTATAATATATCTTGATTAATGATATCCCTGTGACAAAATCCAGTACTATGTTTTGAAAAATTTGAACAAACTCATAATATTCTGAATGATAGGTAATTTTGTTTTGAAACGTTGTGTGATGAATTTTCCCGGTCTCTGGATGATAACTGTCAAATAAAAGAATTTTAAGCTACACTGTTCGAATATGTCACATATCAAATCCCCAAAGACAAAATGAGATACCTACCTTTTATTTACAAGGCAATACTTCCAAAAAAAGTATTCATAAAAAAAGGCAATTTCTGAGGAGGAAAGGCGTTAAAATATAATATTATGTTAGACTTGAGACGATATGCCAAAATGTTAGAAATGTCCTTTGTATAATACGGTTTTATGTCACCCTCAAGAAAATGGATTGAGGTCGGGTTATGTCAGGACTTCTGACGAGTTTATTCCTCGCAGAATTATAGATTTTAACTCATTCTAGATTGACATACATGTCTATAGTTTATGTAAGCATTTTGCACACTGACAGTAACATTCAACGCTGAAGTGAAAGTCGTTAAAGAAAAGAGAGAAAAGTCTACAGAATAAAACAATTTCTATTTTTTTCAATGACTTGTGAAATAACATGGAAAATATTTATAAAAAGTCTTGTTTTATCTACCATATTACGTGATACTTTTTTGTTCAATTATTTATTTATTTATTTCATTGCTTTACTTATATACATTTGATAAGGTTTGATTTTACTATGACTGTTTCACCAGAGAACTCTGTGTCGAGACAGGCAAAGTTTACAATTATAACTTACTTATATGCAAGTACATTTTACACAAAATACATTTTACATTTTATACAAATAGGTTAAAATAAATTAATCATCGTCTACACTCTGCCACATATAAATATACCTACCCTAATAAAATATGTTACCTGCATGAAATTTAAGTTCTCTTCATACAAAATAGGTTAAAAAAGTACATTTTGTAAAAATAGGTAAAAAAATAATTTATCATCGTTTATTCTGCTGTATATAATATTAATCAGAACAGTTTACGGTCCTGTGAGAGATCGTAAAGGCCGGAGTCGTCGACACAACAAAGAGGTGTATGACATGTATGGAGAGCCCGATGTCATCAGTTTCATCAAGATGGGGCACTGAAGGTGGGCTGGTCACGCAACCAGAATGGACGACGACAACCATCTAAAATGCCTCCCACTCTCCACACCACAAGGACGAAGAAGATCAGGAAGGCCCAAACTGCGATGGACGGAGTCTGTCAGCGCCGAGACATATTACGAATTCCAAATTAAAAAACAAAAGTAACAGACATAAAAGAATAGAGGAGACTTCTGGATTCAGCTAAGGTCTACCCAGGGCTGTTGAGCTTACGATGATGATGATGTAATATTTATTTTTTAGGGTTTTGTGATTACTTCGTTATATGATCCGAACATACGTCAGGTATAAGGAAAAAAATATTTTGTATTTTGTTTACGATAGATGCGGAAAAACGTGTGTGATTTAAGCTTAGGTACACGTGAGGCTGTAATTCAGATGGAAATAATAATCCTTACAAGTGGCGAGTTTTTGCAGAAATTTAAATTGGTTCATAAATTATATAAACAAAATATTAATTTATACTGACCTATAACATCGAGTTAAAAAGAATTCCTAAAATTTCAATTTTCGTACCAAAAATAATACATTGTCAAAGTATTAGCTAGGGGAATATATATTTCTAAATTTTGACATCAGCATTTGTACGTTAAACCATGCCATTATTTGTTCGATTTTCAAATAATTAAAACGCAATAATGTCATAGATAAAAATAAAATATAGAGGGCGTAGATTTGCAGAAAGTGTATTGACAACATATATTATTGATCCGCTGTAGCTCGTGATTTTTACTCGATTTTTCATAGCTATCTGGAGCAAAAAATCATCCCCAAATCACGTATAATTAGTCGACGAGCCTACACGGTACAAAATTCGCCACAAGATTAGCTGTAAGATATGTAAATCCAATTTTCGAGCTTCTTGATAAGTCCAGCCTGAGGGGCTTAAACATGGATGAGACTGCTTTCGTGTCTATGAGATAATAAACATTATTAAGCATCAGTTTGTCACTCTGCTGTGAGCGTAAAACACAATAGATAAAAAAAATAGGTCAATAACCCCATACGGAAGTTTACGCGAGTTTTAAGACTAGTGTCTCGTGGATCTACACGCAATATTACAAAATCATTTTAGTATTGCGGCGACTTTGGAACTAAAACGCGCCCCGCCCGCACCCGGCGGTAACCCCTCGCCCTGTCATTCAGTACAATTTTGTATTTGCTCGGGAGCTGTGACATTTTGATTACCAATATAGACTGAATTATTATGTCCAAAACATCCTAAACAGTCCGGGATGGTGCAAGAACAATTGCCAATGAAGTATTAAAGTTTTGCGAAGCTGAAAAATAGATATAAGTACTTAATTTATATATTTCTGTATTTGTAAACAGCAAAGAATAAATTGATATTTCTATTTTATGCTGAATTCCCTGATTATATCAATATACTCGTACACGCGTATCTTCGAAATTATTATCGTCTATTTTAATTATGCTGATGATACAATATTGTCAGAGGCGAAGAATTTAATACCAAACATTAATTAATTATGCTTAAAAGCCAGGCCTGGATTTTGGAGTAATTACGAAGAGGGTGAATGAAAGCAATCACATCTATTCAGAACGTAAAAAATATAAAAAATAATTTATATTAATTAAAAATCTTAAGAATCTTAAGAAAGAAAAAATAAAATTACCTCAAAACAACTCACAAACAATATAAATGGGAGAATTTTGTTAATGAAGCATCGCAAGATTTTTTTGAGCTGTAAAGGGATGTAAATAAAATTGAAATCAAAATTTTTAAAAAACTTTTTTAAAGCAAAAGCCGAACTTAATTAAAACTTCATAATGAGTTATATATAGTTAGTCTCCCCGTGTCTACTCGAGTGGTCGGTGGTTCGAGCCTCATCCCCGGGGACCAACAAGTTGGTCATGTTCCATAACGTGGGCGCCTAGCTCAACTAATAATATTTATGTGATCTATATTCAATGTACACATCTCTACTCTTTTTAAATAGGTTTATTTGGGGAAATTTTCTAACTAGAGAAAGAGAAATAGGAGACAATTTTATTTGAAACAATATTGTGACACGTAATTATGTATCAATATTTAATAATCAACTACTACGCATAAACATATGAAAATACTTAAAAATCGATACATCTTACTTTATATTTGACCTAAAAACGCCAATCCTTCGTCGCAATATTGTGACCCAAAATTTATCCCATTATCCGCGACCCCAACAAACAGTTTTTTTCCGAACGCGCCACTTTTGAAATTCTAATAAAATTTAAATGACGCACCATGTTGTCCACCCCTATTTGATATTTTGTCCCCCATTGAGGTGCCGCTCTTGACTATCGAAAAAGAGGAAAAGTGTGAGTGCAAGTATACACACTGATGTATGTTTGATTCCATACCACTGTGCGGTACCTAAATTTTTGTGTTTAACCTGTATTATATTTTTAGTTTTTGCTTCATTTTATTTTCAGTTTTAAAAAATCTTAAAACGTCATTATCATATTTTCACGGGTCTTGGCTACAGGAGACAAATGAAAACACTGGAAATTAATTAGCGATTTATTAATTAATTATTAAATGGACAAAGTCACTTAACACGAATTAAATTAATTTGAATTGACACTATTTCGCAATTTTTCACTCGTCTTTTGCCAAAATTGAATAATATGGGGTTCTATCGTCTCTGCTTACCCCAGCGGTAAACGACGTGCTGATTAGTTAGTTAGTTAGTTTAATAATAAAAGTAATGAAAATATTCTATAACAATCCGGTAACCAATGTTGTTTTTTTTTTAATTGCAATGAAATGTAATTGTATAAAACTTCGCAGAAGATAGCCATTTTTGGGATACTATAACCATTTCAACTCGTAACCTTTCTGTTTCCATTTCAATGTAAATGCTTAAATAAATCGCTTTAAGATGTTTTTAAGTCAAAAATAATCGAGGTATAATTTTTGTAAATGTGAAAATAGACACAAATTCTTCCATAATTAACCCTCCCACCCCGCTATCACGTGACGCGCCTCTGCATAATGCCGCCGACAAGGGAGCGCCTAAAGTAGTATTTATTCTAGGATATTATTATATTTTATTTTCACGATATTATTGTCTAAATTTATTATAAACAACGAACAGACTGCTTTCTTTTCATTGAATGGGATGTGTCTTGCTCGGGAAATTAGGTGCAAATGTAGATCGGTAGATGTAGCACAGTAGAACAAAAAAAGGGTCGCTGAGGTGGTTTGATGTTTTGGAATGTATAAGCGAGAAGAGGATGTTGAAGAAAAAAAATATTTTTTGTTTATCTATTTATTTTCTTTACATTTTTGTAGTATTTCTAGTCCCACAAAACGTCTAAATGCACGTTTGGCTGCAGGTTCATTTTAACAATTTAATGTTACACTATTACTTAGTAATAATAAATAATATTCATTTTATAAACAGATGAGATAAAAAAAAAACAAAAACAATTTTAAGTACAAAAGCAAAAGAAGAAATTTTGAGTACAAAATTAAAAATTTTAAGTAACTTAAAAGAAAAAACATTTTCACAATTTAATGTTACACTGTTGCTAAATAATAATAAATAATATTCATTTTATTAACAGAGGAGATAAAAAAACAAATACAATTTTAAGTACAAAAGCAAAAAAGAAATTTTAAGTACAAAGTTAAAAATTTTATGTAGCTTATGAAAAAAAAATAATTTTATGTACAATTATATAAATAATAATACACATCAATAATTATTCATTGACATTATCATAATAATATACTTCACATCATTTCAATATTAATACAGTTCATTTTTACTAATAACCACTTTTTAAGTTCTGCCACTGATTTTGGTGTCTTTTGGCCTGTGGGTTATTATTAAAAGCTGTTTGAGGTTATTATTAAAAGCAAAAAGAAAAGAGGGCGTTTATGAAAGCCTGGCATATTGTATTGGAGAACAGCCCTGTTAAACGCTTCAATACCCAAATAACGCACAAGAGAAGATGTGATACCAGGCAAAGAAAGAGAAGTGTGCCAGAGGATAGAACTTATATATAATTATATAAGTTCTATCCTCTATTATATTAATAATCCGTGTGTCCAATGCTAGAAGTGCGGATAGTCAAAGGGAAAATCTTGTGCCGTGTTCACGGTAGAGGTTTTTAAGAGATTTTTGTGTTAGGATAATCACTGAGACAGGGATTATACTCCTTTCAGATTCTTTGAAGACAACTCTCGACTTTTGTAATCCACCGTGTGAGTACCGCGTCTTAGAGATACTTATCTATTAAGCGCTATATAAGTTTACCTATTGACGAATATACAATTTGATGCCAATGGAAAAATAATTTAGTAATTTTATATTAAAAACTGAGACATCAAATTAACGACTGTGAGTAGTGACGTGCAATACCTGAATACCCAGTAACTTTGTACTTTACTAGAATTTCTACGAAAAGCATGGCTGTGGGATGGAAATAAAACACGAAAACTTATTTAAAGACACAAACTTAAGTGGAGTACTGTTCTTAAATTCACAGTCACTAAACGTTTGTGTAATAATTCACACACTAATTATCCGTTTTCGTAATTCGTTCTAGAATCTTTGCTGCACTTTCATCACTCCTGAAACATTTGTCTCTCATATAATGAAGCAATACGCAATGATAATCGCTCAGGTCCGCACTAGAAAACTTCTCGCTTGTCGGTGGGTACTCCCTTGATTTTCTATTGCTGGATTCATACACGCGCCAGCAACACACTCTGCAAGATTTGCTTTCTATGGTAATAATCTTCTATCCACCGACTGCGCAGTAGCCGGACGACCTTTTCTTATAGGCGAACACCACCTCCCGATGGTTCCAGAATCTATTGCGTTTTCCGAGACTTTTGTAGAAGTTTCCAATTCACTTTTAAAAGGTGTAGAGGGCTGTCAAATCCTTAATTACCTGCAATTTTTTCTGCTTCTACCATCTCGTGACAATATTTAATAAATTATGCAATATCCCTATCACAATTATTATAATATTGTACATATTTTAGAACATTATAATTAAGTTTCTGTAAATATTTATTTTGTTCGATAAATATTTATTTTGTTTTTTTAATGTAGCCACAGATGCGCCTAGGTGTAGGATTACAGGGTTTCACCACATTGAGTCATCAAAAAATACATTCAACCCAATTTTTTTTTTTGATGAGACTATTACACACACAAAATTCGCTTTTATTTATTATTAAAATTTATTATCATTATTTTCGGCCTATATTGGTTAATATATCTATTTGAAAATTATTTTGAAAATTTCAAAATTATGAGTTATGTGCTGCCCCGCAAAGGTGGAGATAATCATGTCGCCAGGGTTTGAGTAAAATTAAAAATTGTTATTTTCTTGTTAAATAAATAATATAGCGTAAAAAAATTTTTCAATCAAAAAAAAATTTGCGCGAATGAAATCAGTTATTTGCAATGCAATATTTTTTTTCCCCAAAAAAAATCGTAAGTTCGATCGTAGATAATGTTTGTGCTAAATTTTAACATAATCGGCCAAATATTTTTTGATATATCGTCTCCACCAGTCTGAAATAGGGAGTTTCGAGAAAACTCATAAAAATAATAAATTCCTTTAAAAGTTCACCTACCACGCTAGCTTCAAATTGCCATAATTAAATAAGACAATTTTTGGAATTTTTGAATAAGTGATGATTCAAATTGTTATTAAAACTTAGTGCTATGAGAGTAGCTTGTTGGTGTGGTCGCAGTGCTCTAAGAGTAGCTTGTCGGTGTAGTATCAGTGCTATAGGAATAGCTAGTGGTCATGACGCTCGTCTAATAATCTCGTGGTGGGTGGTTCGATCCTCAATCCAAGACACCACCAAGTTAAGTCATATTTATACACAAGCGTTTAGTTTATTTTGTAAATAGTAGAATATTGATGCGAAAATAAAATAGATAAAAAAAAAATTGAAAATATCAAAGTGGTGTAATTCTTAAAAAAAAATTGTCACAGCAGAATTAACGGACATGTAGTTGAATAGTTAAATAGTGATAGTGATACACCATTAAAATAATCTGTTTCATTGTTTGAAGTGCCAAATCGATATTATCTAAACAAAAGTACAGTCATATTCATAAAAAATTCAAAATAGCTATCATCAGTTACTTCAATATCCCATATAATATTTAATCTATGTAGAGACATCTTTGCGAAAGTCTAGTAATACCCTTTTTATTACATATTCAATGAACACTGTTATTAAAGCTGACTGTCTGTGAGTAACAAGGGACGTGAGGTCTGTGTCATATGCCATTATATGTAGGTTAAGGGGTCACATTGACGACATTGATGGAGTTAAACCCTAGTTAATCCACACACGAAGGTACCATTCGAATAATACGAACTACCTCAAAGTAAAACGACCTTGATAAAGTCGCAAAAATGAATGTGAAATATCAATCTATATTACTTTTTTGTTTACCCAAAGTTTTTCAATAGACTGGTTACGAAATGGTTCACTTAAATATAAATTTGTTCAAGGTTGAAGAAAGTAAATAATCCTAGTAATGAAAAGTTTTGAGGAAACAAAATACAAATAAACCAAACAATTTATTGATGTTCTAGCTATAACCCATTAAAAATGGCGAACTTATGTTTGTATTTTAGATTTACATTATTAATAATACATTTTAATCCAAACAAACAAAAATATTCGAAAGCAATCTAATTTGTTAACAAATTATTTTGTACATTACAATTCGAATGACTCATCGTTTCTGTTAATCTACATGACCCATGGTCTCTCATCATTATCATGCTTCCATATTCCCCTATCTTGCGCTGCTTCCGCACGAGTCAACCAGTCCAGAACCATTCTGTCAACCAGTCCAACCCACCGGCCGTCTTCCTTCCGTCTCTGATTTCTTAATTTACTTCAGTTTCTCAGTCACAATTTAAAATTCCATTCACACAACAAATACAACAGTGCAGTACGTTTGTGTTAGCGTATAACTTCGTATAACAGCGCATATTATAATGTGTACATATGGTATAACAGCGCTATCTGTACACATTGTAAATCACATCCCTTTCAATATGCGATAAGACATGTAGAAAAAATCTTTGAAACGTATAAATTTTAATTGATCTTAAAAGTAACTTAATATTTGCTGAATAATAATAATAATAGTATTATTATAGGTATTAACAAACTCTATGATTAAATATGAAAAACAATATCTGTCAAATGTCTCTCACAAAAAGTCATCTTTTAACGAAAATTCTTATCTAATCCATTAAGTTTTATGGTGATATCAGGTTCATTTTCGAAAAAACATGGACCAAAAATATCAAGTTCAGCCCAAATACCACACCAAACTGTAACTCGTTGAGAATGAATACACACTTTTTTATTTTATTTTTTTTTTTATTATTTTTTTTTGCTCTTTCCAGTGCTAAGAGGTTAAGAGGTTTATCGACTTAGTCAGAAAGGAGAAAATAATCCCTTTTTTACGTAATGATTTTCTTTAAAAAATCGTGGTCACTCTCATGCATTTCCAGCCAACCATCGAAAGTACGGCGTTGCCCGTGATTTCCGGTCTTCAATTCACGCGCCAATTGAGCTTTATAAGCTTTCAAGCCAGGATCTTTAAGCAAAATACGATACAAAGTGCCACGTGAAGTGTCTTATTATTGTGGGCGTCTTCTTATTGCCACATTTGAATATTCAGACTTGCAGTTCGGATATTCGGCAGCAGTATATATGGTTTTAGTTGATCGGATATGGCGAGCAATATTTGCTTTTTTCACATCAGCAACATTGCGATGTTAGAATTTTTAAGTTAGGTAAACTATTAAATTATAAATTAATAACCGTACCTTTACCCGTAAAAAATCAGGGAACATAATATAAAATGGTTCTCTTTGCTAAGTCCTATATGTACGACATTTTTTACGATCGACGCAGGCTCGGCGGTAGGAATATTGTTAATTTGCGGCCAATTCGGGTTTGCTGGCCCGGGGTTCAATCGCCATCTCCGGCCGTTTAATCTCATTTTTCAGCTGTAAATTCGAATGAAATTACAGCTGAAAAAAATGACACGAAGTTACGGACAAACAGACAGACAACGAAATTATTATACTTAAATTATTAATTCGTTTAAAAGTTCGTACACTTTCAATTGTTCGGGCGATTTTTGGAATTAAAAAATGTAAAAAAAAAGTCATCATCATCTTTATCCCCTTCGTGGTCGGGGACCCAAAGACTCGACAATTATTTTTTTTTAAATTTAAAGGTAGCGCAATCCCTTAAGGAATGACATACCTTAATATATTCTACGCAGCACACGTGAAAAGCATTATTATTCTCTTCTCTCTGAGATCGTCGGAAGAGTCTACATATGAAGATGTCCCTTGTGTCCGTGTGCGTTATTTTATGTTTCTACTCAATCTTGACGAAATTCGACCTCAAAAGACCAACTTGGAAAAGGGGACTAAATACATCTGGTATTAACAATGATGGCAGATGCCGACTGTTCGATGCTGTCACCGGGATCAATGATATAATAAACTGTAGATACGTTACAAGCGTAAAATCTTGGCAGCTCAAAAGTAAGGTAATTGCCTTACTTGCATTCGTTATCAAACGGAGCGAAACGAAAAGCCGACTACGTAAACTACACCGAAAAAAAAGTCCCGGGGAAAAAGGAACAGAGTATCGTACACTATTGTAAGAATGAGTATGTCATTTTAGTCGCCGTGACTACAAATTACCTGATTTTTACGTGATTACTTGATTGTGTGATTTGTTGTCTCTTTCAATGCAATATTTGCTACATATGGAATAACGTATCTATATTATAAACATTAGTTAACGATTGATTATTATAATTAATTCACAAAGTTACTGGACACCAATTAAATTTAAACACTTGTCTCAAATTCACACTATTTCGCAATTTATCACTCGTCTATAAATCTTTAATGTTTAACTCTCGCACGTAAGAAAGTATATCGCTTAATATTTCGTTCAGTTTACCACACCGATCACTAAGGTTAGTCGCTAATATCACACCGGTAGGAACGTCAAAACAAACATTGAATGGCCGCGACACGGTTTTGCCTTTTACTAGAAACACGTTGGCTTTTTGATCATTACGGATGTCACTAGTGTGTTTCCGTCAGTTCCCGACTGTTCTAGACGTTCCTCGAATGTTGCAGCTAATTCCAGAGTATCAGAAGTAAATCCCAGAATGTCATAGGATGTACCAGCAATTCCGATCGTGTTGTCTTCGCAGTGGACAATTATTCCTGTTACTATTTCGTTAAAATATTTTTATATCCGTTGTATCTATGTTCAATCTGTTACAAGAAATCAGAAGTAGCTCTTTATTGTTTGCGTTTTATTTGTAATAAAAGAAAAATATTTAACATGTTTTGATTAAACAGATCCATCGTAATAAAAACCTCCAGTTTTTGTAAATAAACTTCGTAAACTTCACATGAAATATGTCTGCAAAGTCATAAATGTCAAATAAGTTAAGTAGGATGGTAAAATTCGAGAAATAGTAAAAAAATATCGTATATTGCAGCTCAAAACCCAGTTGAAAACCTTTGAAGCGTTACTCTGTTAACAAACAGAATAATTTATCAAGACTTATACGACGCGGATCGGTGGAGCGAAATTTTCTATGTAGTAGGCAGCAATTATATGGCTTGAGTGGAATGATTGATTAAAAATAGCTAGCAAGTGAGGGCATTCAAAAGTTTCCATCTGTGATGGTGGAGCTTTTTAATAACTATAATAATTTATCCGGTCGTATAACATGAATTATTTTATGTAAAATTTATTATTATTCATTTTGTACTAAAAACGTAGTTTTATTGTTAAGTTGCAATTTTCAAACATAATTTTATAATATTGAAGACAAATTAGATGAATTAATTAAAACATTTTCTGTATCTTTTTAATTGCTGCATCTAATTTGTTTTGATTAATTAATAAAGAATTACATAATGGCGTTCTAGTGCCAACTCTGATGTATGGAAGTGAAGCCTGGAATTGGCAAAAAATGAATGAAAATAGACTGAATGCAGTGGAAATGCGGCCACTAAGGCGCTTGTTTGGAAAATCTTCGGTCGATAGAGTACGAAAAGAACAAATAAGCAGTGAATATAATTCTGGCTGTAGATAGAATAAAGATGGTTAAGAAAATATACGAGGCAAGTGTCGTAGGCAGCAGGAATAGATCGCGTCCGCAAAAGACCTGGCTCAATCAGATACTACAAATATTGGAGGATGGCTCTGTCAAAAGCCTCAAAGAATGGCCTGTTAAAAACAACCATACAAGAGCATGCATGAGAAGTATGAATGTAGAAGAAGCAAAAGTTGTGTTCTAAGATACAATAATATGGCGTTTTATCCTCTCTACCCCTACGGGGAAACGACCGTTGGTTTTGGTTAGTTAATAAAAAACTGTGTTCTACAATTGCAATTTAGAATATTTTTTATAATAAAAAAATTAAAAATAAAATTAATTAAACTAAAGATTTCCCGATTTATTAAAAATGTATATATTAGCATAACGTCACCTTTCACCCAGCGTGTATTACTCAAAGATTTTTGAAAATGGAAAAATATATGTATAATTTACACAAGATAACATAATGTCTCAAATTGTTCGTAACCATGGAACTGTGGCGAAAAAGGTATCGATTAATTTATTTATTTTAATTTATATTTATTTCCTAGAGTTTCTAGCATTATACGGCTTCTTGCTTATATGATTGCAGATGTGTACGAAAGTGAAACTAGAGATATGTCAAGACAGAAAAGTGACATACTGTCATCTCTATATACCCCTGTCTTAAAGTTAGCTTGATTCGTTACTTAGACGAATCTGACAAGCACACTTCATCGAATGAAGATTTGATTAATTCGGAGAACATGCTTTAGCATACTTTAGCATAGTTAACAAGATTAAGAAGACTCGAACAATATATGCTACAGAAGTTATAGAAATATGTGGATGGGCCGAGGGTTATTCATCAGGGTAGGAAAATGTGGTGTATCTGCCCAAGTATGCTTATGGTATATAAACAATATTTTTATATATACCTAGGTGTGTTCTGAGAACACAGTTACTGGATTTTTTCCACAGAGGGAAAATTAAAATAAATTATAGAAGTCCCACAGAGACGAAACTATTTATATTATATGAGAAACAAGTATGGAAGTCTTTTTATAGAGTCGCCCAGGGATTACGACCTGTATGAGCTGACTTATATTCGTATCAATACAGGTTTTAAATGATAAAATGATAAAAACCCTGCAAAAATTCCAATTTTAATGTATTCCAATTGGAATTCGACGGTTTTTTTAATTTTATTTAACTTGTATTAAAGGAGATGAATTTTTCATATTCGATATAAGCTACTGTCTGATAGTCCAACGTTTTACAAAAAATAAGTCAGAAATATTGAAAGAAAAATGCAAATTTTCATTTTGTATAACTCCATAACGGCTGCTTGAACTTTTTGAGGATATTAATGTTTTCCAAACAACCCCGTGTATTTCAAATCTGAAAACCTTTCGTTTATTTGAAGGAACTATGCAAGAGACATCAAGACTGAAAACTACACAGAAGTAATCTCTCTAATTCTCTACGTTTAGTGATATCATTAATCATTTTATAAACGTTCGTGTCGATATTATTGCGAGACACCAAACTCAGTGACGTCAAGGGAGAAAAAATGCTCGTAAATTAGATTTTTAAGTAGCGCTTGTCGTGTTTTCACTTTGTGTTTTCTTTGAAAGCTTATTATTATTATGCTACGAAATAGGAAAATTAATGTTGTGGAATACTTCGTGTCCAAGACACAAGACATCGTGTTGTCCTGCAGTTTATTGTTATTGTTATGAGCGGTCTGTCGACCGCACATTGTCTTCCAGGGTGTGTTATGAAAAGTTGCGTGATCTAAACGAGTACTTGTTCAATTACTTTAAAGTCATGGACCCGGATAACCTGCTCGATGGGTAAGTACTTACCTAGATCAAATGCGTAGTTGAAATATTTCGAAGTAGGGCAACAATTTTCTTGTCATAGAAACGCACTTAACGCAAAGAAATGCGTTAGTAGTAAAATTCGCAACAATGTGCGAATTATATAATACGTACAGTAGTAAGACAAGTTAAAATGATAAAAACCTTGTAAAAAATAACTTATTTTAGTTTTTTCAAGGTTTTTATCATTTTATTCAACTTGAATTAAAGCGAATGAATTTTTCATGATCGATATAAGTTACTGTATTGATAGTTCAGCATTTTGCAAAAAAAAAGTAAAAAATATTTTTTTTTTAAATGCAAACTTTGATATTGCATATCTCCATAACTATTGATATTAGACCATGGTTGCTTGAAAATTTTAAGCTCATAACATAGGCAGGAATCTACCGGCCAAGTTTCTGTTGCTAACTCTGGTACACCCTGTATTTGTAATTTCATTTCGTTTCATATTTTTAAATTTTTCTAATTAGTATTCTTATGCATTTCTCGTTCTCCTATTTAAAGATATTTTATTGCAACTTGTTACTTTTATTGTGTATCGGTGTTCATTTCTTTTTTTGATATCCTTATTATTTTTCGTCTTGCTTTATATTATTTTTGCTAATTTTTATTCATTTATTATTCATATTCATTCATGTTCTTTACTTTGCATTTCTCTTTCTATTATTTTTATTCCGGCTTGCTACCTTTTTGTGAATCCATATTAAACATGCTGTATTAATCTCAGCTATAAGTCTACCGCTTGCATTTCTTTTTCTTCTATTGTTATTTGTTTCATCTTACAAGCTAATTTACTTTTTTAACTTTTTTTATTTTATTTATACTTACAGCTGTATGCGAGCATGAGATTTTATTATTTAAAAGTTTATCTATCTATCTAACTTATTTAATTTTGATTTTATCGGGGAAGATCCTAGGAAAAAATTCCGTAGAAAATTATTTGGTAGTATTAGATTTAATGACAATGTAAGATAAGTCGTTTTTTACTAGATAGAAAACAGTATATAACTAGATAGAATGTCGAATCAGTGTAAAAACGAAAAAATTTCATATCATCATCAACAGGGAAATACAAGCTAAGGAAGAAAATGATTGTTTCCAATACCGTTTGGATAAATATTAAAACACAAATGGTCATTATTTTAACAAATTTTATTGGAAAATCAAATAATTCTGTGTTGCGAAATGTGTGTTTGATGTCACAGATATTATTATTTTCTTGTATGTATATTTCATCAATAAATCTGACTGTACTTCAATAAATTCATTCATATTCCTACGATTACAACGTACAAGTCATTGTATTTCGAGATTTCATTTACATTACAATCTAAAATTTCATACAAATCAACAAATTTTCGAAACAAACGATGACAAAATAATGAGTCGATTTGGTATAATTTACACAAACGGCCTGATATAAAGTAATTGAAGCCTGAAGATGTAATTATTCCATAACATGGACTACTCAAGATCTTGACTTAATTCAAAAGGGATTCTGCTTCGCCGAGCAAAACACCAAGTTTACCAATCTTCTCTGTAAATTAAACTTCTATATCAAAAGTCTTAAACTGCTAAAAGAATTGCGATAATATTACGTCAATGGATTTAAGCCTCGATATAAAACCATTAATCAATCTGATACGATATGACATGTTTTTTCAAATTTGTTGAAGATGGTATCTCTAAGCCACCGAAGAAAAATGACTCGGTGATCCTTAGTCCTTGCCAAATTTATTAATCTGTATTATTTCTTCTCTTATCGTATTACTCCATTAACTTCCTTTATGGTCGAAAAGTATTAGCTACTTTAAAAAAATTATTCCGCTGGCAAATAAAATATTGCCCAAAATAAAACAGATTTCTTCTAAATTTTTTCATCAAAGCTAAATTTCTTCCTCCCCATATTAGTACACTGAAGAAATTATGTTATGTAATTTAGAACTGACTATTATCAAATAACTAGTAGTCTATTTGATACTTCACCTGTCGATGAGAGATTCTATTTCTCTCGAAACTTAAGTAGTGAAAAATTATTAAAATATCGTTAAACTCACGCACAGGTAACAAGGTTAGGTAATATTATTTAATGATCATTACAATATTTATTTTTTAAATTTATTTATAAAACCAGCACCTCTTACGTGCTTACCTACATCATGGATAATAGTAATCATAATTTTCATTCATGTACCATTAAACTTCTCCATCCTATGAATAAAGGAAATAAAATGAACAATTTTTAATGATTAGAAACAAGCAGGGGCTCGAATTAATTTACTTAACAATATCACAGTCTCCTCTCCTCTCGGTATTGTCGTTAAAACCACCCTTCCACCTTTCACCAGTAACTTCGGCTCCTTTTGTCAGTACCCAACTAATTATAGCTATTTCCACCTAACCTATGTTTTCTAAATTTGAATCTCGTTAATTAGAAGATTTTGTCACTCTCAAATAAAAGATTTAAGGTTTATATTACGGTCGTACGAGATATTTAGGCATATAAAGCTAATATTTTATATGCGGTTTTTATAAATACCTATAGTATATATTTCAGTATGTACATTTTAACACCTAAAAAGAGTAAACATAATTTTATTCCATCTATTTTGAAGATTTATTTATTAAATATTTATTAAATAATTTCTACAAAATTAACGCCGATTCATCTATTCTGTACAGCCAGCATAAATGAGTAAAGAATGGCGATTTAACTTCTTTTATCGGACGTTTGAAATATCGTATTTCAAATAATGATGAGTGACATAACCTCATCGCTATGCAGACGATATGCATTTTTTTTATTTTTCTGTATGCCGCCGGTGAGGTAGAATAAAAAAGAAAAAGTAAATTGACAAAAAATATATATATTGAATTTATCCAAAACACAGCTCCTTTAGGTAGCGATACCTAGAAAGCTTAAAAAATGTTGTTTTCCTCCCTCTAGTAAACTTAACAATTTTTGAACACTCTTTATGTTATCAATCCCTCGGTATATTGATGCATAGAGACATAAACAAATATTAAAATACATAAAAAGATTATCCTATGTTGCGTCTAATATAATCGTTTCCCCGGCAATGAAGAGTTTTTCCTGACAATTCCTTAATTGAGCAATTGATTGGATGAATGAATCGTATTCAAAAGGTCTGCTTTACTATGACTTTCAGAAACCTTTTCTTCCCTAATTTCCGCTTCGACGCCGGGTGTTTTATTTTATCTCGATTTTCTTTTTTTTGCGAATAACCCGCGTTCCTAGCATTGCAAACTGATTTTGTAGGGAGCTTTTACACGGATGGAAGACTCCATTAAGATTTAATCAACACCGAAGGATTATCCTCCTACAACTATTCCTGTTTATTCCCCCTTTCTTTTCAGCCCAAAAATTGTTAACCAAATTAATTCAATTAGTTTATAAAGCCTTTTATCCTTTCGCAAATTTAATTTCATAAAACATAAAGTGGTAGTCCTTATAACGAAACATTTGTTAAATGTATACATGATAATGTTTTAAAACTCCTTGCTCCTCCTGTTTAAAAATCTTGTACTTAGTAATTGGCGTAAATATTAGGAAATATTTAATTTTCTTCTTATTCAAATATATCCCAAGTAACCCTCGTAGTCTAGTGGGCATGATACTGGATTTTCAAACCGAGGGTTATAATGCAACCTGACCCAATTTAAAGGCAATTTACGAAAGGCGCTTTCTGGTCCTTTTTGATATTTTCAAAATTACCTCATTTTGGATATTTTTTCTTTTATTATTATCACTTTTTACGTACTCTAAAAGGATTCCCACTACGTGGGCTTACTAGACACTCGTCTGCAGGTTCAAACCCATATATAGTATCAATATACGTACTCGTATATTGATACTATAAAAAAAGTATATAAAGAAGCATCCAGAAAATTTCTAAATCATTCTCGAACAAGTGTCGAAGCCACCCCAAGCTTTAGGGCAATGGCGTGTGCGGGGCGCGGGATGGCGTAGCTATAATCACGCGCCAGGCATGTCGAAGTTAAAACTGCGATCAGCGAGCGACATAAAACGTAGCGATATTTTTAACTGCTAATTTCCCATTCTAGTTAAATCTGAAATATGATTAATATTTCTAAATAATTTTTATCATGTATCACAGTATTTTACTCTTATATTATATACTAGATACAATACTGGTGAAGTAATAAAATATTTTAGTGCTCTACAAGTGGATTTATTATGTTTTTTTTATGTCGTTTTTGTATTGAATTTCTCTGAGAATATCGGATAGCGGTGTTCCTGATTAATATCTACCCATTTGAATTATATTACGTTTCTCGACAGTGTGATCCGTATGTAAAATTTAAAAAACAATTTAACTTTATTTAATATACAAAGTCACCACTACTTGTCCAGAATATTTCATTCGTCTGTGGATTTGTGGATTTATATTCGTAACCTATAACGGTCTACCCATTTGTGGAATACTTTCTTCGGGGTGTTAATTTATCGCTTATATATTCGTCTGTTTCGCTTTTCTGTGGTTTTCACAAGCTGTTAAATTCGACTGTGAGTTCGCGTTCGCTAATACAATTTACAGGAAACGTTTTCTCTCGAATCTTCAGGTACACTTCCGTGTGTTCTACCGGTTTCCAGGAATTTGGAATTTATTCCAAAATGTTTAGAGTGTCGTGTA
Source organism: Agrypnia vestita (assembly GCA_016648135.1). Classification (NCBI taxonomy): domain Eukaryota; kingdom Metazoa; phylum Arthropoda; class Insecta; order Trichoptera; family Phryganeidae; genus Agrypnia; species Agrypnia vestita. The sequence goes on along the minus strand of JADDOH010006086.1, from coordinate 3,292 downwards.
GTCCTCGATCATGGAAGTTTTTTTGTTTTAGAATCTAATCACAATATGGATATCAAATATGTCGCTGTATCATTTTTTAAATTTTAACATTTAGCTTTTCACTACATACAAAATTGTTGGAAAAAGAAATTAAAATGCAGACACTACTGGAATATGAAACAATTTACCAAAGACAATATTTCCTAAGAATAATACAATTGGTTCAATATGTCATATTTTATGACTTCATTATTTGTTTAAAATATTTTCATAAAAATAAACTCTTGCGTTTCCTGGATTAATACTTTTATATGGGAAGTCAGATTGATCGGGATAACTCAACTTGACATTTCCTATTTATGTTAGCCGACTCTCGTAGTCCAATTGATCGCTCTAAAGCACTTCATTAAACCCTTTTCAACTTTACCTCATTGGTATTTATTTACAATCGATTAACTTGGCTTCGCAATCAGGCGCCATGTGAGCAAGATTAATTTAATTTCCTCTCATTCTTTATACACGTTTCATGGTAAATAAACGCCAACCAATTATTATCTATTAATTTAAAAAAATAATAATTTTTTTATAAACCTCATTGGTCATTTTCAGCATCGAACGGATTCGATACCACTGTATCTTCGTCAAGATGAACGCACAGTAACTGGTCCATAAATTAAAATGTAAAGGATTCAATTGTCAGATACAGGTGTAGCCTCATTCGTATCAGCATTGATATTGGACAAATAAATAACGATGTTGATGCCTATTAACGTAAAAAATAATCAATGTAATTTATAAAAAACTTTTTTTGTACAATTTTTTGATTTCAATAATGTTTAATTTATATGATAAACTAGCTGTAACCCGTCAAAAATGACGGTTCTTTTACATGTCGATTCCTAAGGAATAAATAATTTATTTTTTTAATTTCGTAATTCGAAAAAAATATTTTTTGAAAAAAAAATTACTATAAAAAAGATAGGGACGTTACGCGAAGTTACCGAAGACAGACCACGGAATTATTGTAATTTGGGATAACATATATTTTACAAACATTAATTCAATAAGTACATCTTGTAATATTTAATTAATATACATATAAAATGTTGCAGAATCCTGCTTCGGAAAATTCCTTCAGAGATACGGAACATATCAATGTCCAAAGTAATATCATTCAGAATAGCGGTAGCCCTTGCAATAGGCATAACCTTCGCTAACGTGGCAACATCCTATCATCTCAACATTCACTGATTCAGGTTAATTCTTAACGAAAAATTTTATCTTTTAAAATTTGTAACTTTGAAAATACGTTGTCTTAATTTTCGTTAAATTTCTGATAAATAATTCTTAAAAATTTGGGAAGCCTTCGACCTCTAAGAAGTTTTACATGAGCGACATCAAAGAAATTGAAACGCGATCCTACTGTAAAGAAAAAAATAATGATTTTTCATTTTTGTTTTTTCGTTATTATGTCATATTAATTTCGGTCGATTGAAATTCTATACTAGGTTTCAATCATTCACCCTGTGGATAAATAAGGGTGCTATCATATTCAGCCCAGCAAATGTGATTGACGACGTATATTTTTTGCTCTTCACAACCTCTTACGACCCGAGCCTCATTCTGTCTAGCCTATTATTTTTACAAGATAAATAGACAAGTATTTTTCATTTAAAATAAGTTTTACTTTACTTTGTAATATACACACACAACATGAGCTATTAAATTATAACTATAGTTTCGAGAGGAGCAGTCCCTCTCGTCATCAGGTATAGATAATAACTAACTTAAATACAAAATTTATCCATCTAATTGGGTAGGTCAGGGGGTCAGGGGGGCGCGCGGCGGGGAAGGATATTAGGTCCTTACATATGAAATTGGCGTTTAGTATGGGAGGAACATAAAGCCGATTTTTTTTATTATAACATATTTATTTAATCAAAGTATGTACCATTGCTATCTATGCACTTTTGCCATCTCATAGGTAGTTCATCGATCCCTTTACTAAAAAAACCATTCGGACGGGAATCAATAAAATCTTTGAAGGCGGTTTGGACTGCCCCATCGGAGTTGAATTTTTTCCTTTGCAAGAAGTTATCCAAATTTCGAAAAAAATGGTAATCTGTTGGGGCAAAGTCCGGAGAGTACGGTGGATGTCTTAGACATTCCAATTGAAGCTCCTCTAATTTGGTAGCCGTCTGTTGTGCAGTGTGTGGTCTAGCGTTATCATGAAGCAGCAGTGGCCTAGAGCGATTAACCAGCCTCGGTTGTTTAGCAGCTAGCTTTTCCATCATGGTTTGCAGTTGCTGACAATAGACATCTGCCGTAATCGTCTGGCCAGATTTAAGAAAGCTGTAGTGAACGACACCAGCACTAGTCCACCAAACGCTCACAAGTAACTTTTTTGGAGTCAATTTTCGCTTGGGGCATGGTTTGGCTGGTTCGGCAGGGTTCAGCCATTGCGATGAGCGCTTCGATTATCGTACAGGATCCACTTTTCATCACAGGTAATGATTCGATTTAAAATCCCTTCATTATTGTGCCGGTTGAGTAATGCAACGCAGCAGTCAACGCGCGTTTGTTGATTTGCTTCACTCAATTCGTGAGGTACCCACCTTTCAAGCTTTTTCACCTTACCAATTTGCTTCAAGTGGATTAAAACAGTGTTATCACTAACACCGCAGCCTGCAGCTAACTCGGATGTGGTTTGCGATGGATCCGCTTCCACAATAGCCTTCAATTCTTCATTATCAACTTTGGTCTCCGGCCGTCCACGGGGCTTGTTCTGCAGGTCGAAATTTCCAGAACGAAAACGTTGGAACCAAAAACGCACTGTGTTTTCTTTTGCGGCACCGTCGCCATACACATCATTAATCCTTCGAGCCGTTTCTGCAGCACTGGTGCCACGGTGGAACTCGTACTCGTAAATAAAGCGATATTTCAAGTTTTTCATTTTGTAAACTGAGTGACGCAAAGAAAAAAACAATTGAGGAAAAAACAAATGAATTATAATTTCAAAACACAAATACATGAGTAAATAGCTGTATAAATGGACTTGGAATCATGAACCAAAGAGAAGATATTTGAGATCAAATTATGCCAGTACGGCAAAACGCCAATTCATATGTAAGGACCTAATATTTTTGTCGCCGAACAGCTCTAGGAGTGGTGAAGTGGACTGAAAGTGAATTAGTTATTAATGTGTTTCCAGATGAACTTTTTAGGATTTCAAACGGTCTAAAATATTATAATCCATCCGTTGAGGAACCGAGTGGATTAATTTTAATTTGTGATATCGAAAGAATGATCGGTG
>JADDOH010006085.1:0-12382 GCA_016648135.1 Agrypnia vestita | reverse complement strand
CTTTACTTTATCTATCTCTAGATGGGGCTACGTAATGACTGCGATCTTGGACTACCGAGTTCCATTAGGCTGCTTAAAAGAAGAATTAGCTAATTAGACGCGGGTTGCAATTATTTTATTATTACAAAACTAGCTGTAACCCGTCAGAAATGATGGAACAGTGGTTCGCGTCTTTGTTAAACCCTAGTATATATTTATAATATCTTTTTGGCGGTCCACGGAGAGGCGACCGTAGCAACATGCGTAGAGCGGCCGGTTCGGGTTTGCAGGCCCGGAGTTCAAGCTCCATCTCCGGTCGTTTAATTTGTTTTTTATCCGTGAATTCGAACGAAATTACGGACGGACAGACAAACAGACAGACGGACGGACGGACAGACAAACTACGAAATTATTTTGTTTGATTGAAATCATTTAGTATTTCGTTGTTACGAGTGTTTGTTACTTGGAGCAGTGCAATTTTGCAGTTTTTCATTAAGAAATTTATATAAAATTTGATTATACTCTGAAACAGTGTACAGCTTGCGTTAATAGTAAAGTTTTACGAATTTTATCAAAGAAACGTGAACACCGTTTAAAACATTACGCTGAATAATTAGAGGCATTCGTCGCGTACAAAATGCAGACACTGTGCTTCTAAATGAGCTAAAGAAAATGTAAACTTTCAATTTCTCCATTCAAAGGTTTTGCATTTATACGAGTTACCTGTTAAATAAAACTGCCTAAATTAAAATACCTTTTTAAATATAATAACAAAGCTGTTGAATAACACTAATTAGTGACAGCGCGGAGAACGAGGGAGAAAAGGCATCTTTAAAACCTCAAAGGCCCTCAAAGGCTATGATAACTCAGTCCTTTAATTACTCATTCTACCCGCAACAAGGGACTACCTACATAAGGTTCCAGTAGTTAATTCCTCTGTCGCGGTTTACATTCATGTTTCTTTTCCGGTAGCCATTGTTTGCTTAATATTTATATCAACTAAGCCCATTTTCATCAAATATAATGCCTCCCGCCCCTAGTTGTCTGAATTTTGCAAGGCTGAGAGCCTCAACCTTTGAGGGAGTATAGCGCACTATTTAACTATTAATTTCAATTAATTAAGACCTTAGTATAAACCACTTGGAGTATTTTTACGTCCACCGGTTTCGGTACCACTGTATCTTCTTTAGGACGGACACATACTAACTATTCATTGCTTATTTTAGTAAACAAATTAATTTTTGAACGGGGGCGTGGCTACTAATATACAAGTTGGCACCGAAATGGGGAACATAACAAATAATGGGTTATTCATATAATTCGACTGGTCATTAAATATGTTGGCTTTAGTGCTCAGGCATTACTTAATTTCTAATATTTCTAAGTTACCCAATCTAAAGCCTCTATTATTTACATGGAGAATCTCAATACCATTTTCTTTTTTAAACGTGTGGCCTGTTTCCAAAATATGGTTTGTGAATTCCGAGAAGTTATTATAGTGAGATATATTAAATGTACCCTCACTCTAACATTAAAATGACGTGCCGTTTTACCACATACATAAATAATATTAATGACCAATGGCGGAGTCTGTTTAATAATAATTATTTTATCTATTAGGATGATTCTTTCCATCGACGTATCAACATCTTACGAACGCACCCGGCAGGCATTCTCTTATTAATCAAAACCACTGTAAACTCGCTTCAATACACCCATGTTAGTAATCAAACCTTATGAAAATGTTATATATATTAAATTTTGGACTGATGGAACCCAGATATCACACATAATGAGAAATTCAATCAATAAAGTATGTAACTACATATATTGTTTTTATATAGATTTGTATGTAGGGTATGAAAGCAAAGCCAACAATATTCAAAAAATTGAAAAACTGTTTTGAATTCATTCACCGATAATTACTTATTTAAAATGCATTGTATTCTAGTTTTTTATGTATCCTATCTCTTCCAATATCATGTTTTCTATACACTTACTATTGGCTATTTTTCCTATAATATCTCGGATTCAATACATTATTAATTAGTAATCCTTGATGACTGCATTAATTTATTTTTTTTGGAAATTGCTGTCTTTGCTTTTATACCCCACGTATATTGTAATACAAAAACATGACAGCTACTCAGTAATTTTTCCTTTTTTTTTACATAAATTTTTTAACGTAAAAATATGAAATAATTTTTTTTAGTTAAATATTTTTTATTTTTTATATAAATAAATAAATACTTCTTAAGGAACCGACATATAAAAGTACCGTCATTTTCGACAGGTTACAGCTAATTAGATATAAATGAGATAAAGACAGAATTATTCATATTGATTCTTGGGTTTTTTTAATCTTGTTTTTTTAATAATTAACAAGTAAGATGGAACACAAATGATATTCTAAAAATGCAGGAGTTCCATTAATAATGCCCACATAAGACGAAAAAAAAATTAAGTAGAACTAGAAAATAAGTGTGTTTTTTTTTCTTTTTTTATATAAAAATAGAGATGCGAACACGGAACAAGTAAGATGGAACACAAATGATATTCTAAAAATGCAGGAGTTCCATTAATAATGCCCACATAAGACGAAAAAAAAATTAAGTAGAACTAGAAAATAAGTGTGTTTTTTTTCTTTTTTTATATAAAAATAGAGATGCGAACACGGAACAAGTAAGATGGAACACAAATGATATTCTAAAAATGCAGGAGTTCCATTAATAATGCCCGCATAAGACGAAAAAAAAATTAAGTAGAACTAGAAAATAAGTGTGTTTTTTTTTTATATATAAAAATAGAGATGCGAACACGGAATACGTGTTGCATCTATATTCTTACTATTTTCAAAATAAGCTAAACACTTGTACTATGAAAATAAGACTAATTTGCAGGTGTCCTGGAATGGGACTCGAAAAGCCGACCAGTTTATTAGGCGAGCGCCATGACCAATACACCAATAAGCTATTTTATATTCATATGTGTGATGAATTTGCATAATGTTTTCTGGGGCATCGTGCCGTGTTTTTAGGACCTTTCTGGGCGACGTTTCGGATCCCATTGTAGGTTCCATCACATCTGAAGACAAATCAGAAGATTCTGAGCGGCCGTAAACCCAAGAACATTAATACACATTTTTTAAGTGATTGATTATTTATATCGTAATTTTGTGCAATGGAAAAATCTATTAATCGACTTGTCTGGAGGTTTTTTTGTTGTTGATTAGGTAAAGTAATAAAGTAACATATGAACACAAAGAAAAAGGTCGAAAAAGAAAATAATACATAAAGAAAAAGGAAACAAATAAATTAATGATCATAATAACTAATCAAAACCATTACTTTGATAGCAATACATCAATTAGTCAGTATAAATATTTCTCATTGATTGGTAAATCCAATAAGTTTTTTGTATATCTTTTCTTCTTCTTTCTCTTATTCCATTTCCCATTTCATTTGGGGTCGGCTCTCTTTATTCTTTTTTCCACGATTCCCTGTTCTGGGCCATCGCTTCGTCCAACTGGGGAATTTTTTATATATCTATACTAATACAAAAAGAGGTAAAATTTATAAGTTTGAAAGTTTGGATGAAGGAGGTAATTCTCCGTAACTACTCATTCGATTTCAACAATTCTTTCACAATTATTAAGAATGGAATTTCAGGGCGAACATAAGTTTTATATTATTCCGTTAAAATAAAAGGGCTTTTCGTGGTGACCTATTTTACAACTAAAGTCGACCAAAAAATGTTCATGCGATGCTTTTTTTACGAACGCTGCCTTAACGGTAAGAGATATTTAAATACTTTCTATGAAGAAGTTGTAGAACTCTAAAAATTGTATAAAAAATCTGCGATGACATATATCTATATGTTAAGGTTAATACACAAGTTGATAAAATATGATTAATAGTTAGTAAAAATCTACGCGTGTGAAGCCGCGGATACAGCTAATTTATTAGTAGAATTAATTTTATAAGTAGAAAACTAATCTGTTAAGCTGTTTAACTGTTTGAAGCAGTCTCAAACCCCGCCACCTGGAACTGAGCAGCCGACAGATTCGGCAGGACAAGGCTGTAAGTGGTGTCACTTGAGGATTATGACTCGGTTTTCCAGTTGGCTGAATAGCTTGGTCAAGTGCCTACGTAATTGCCTTGAAATGGGGCGCCAAGATTGGATGCCAATTTTATTTCTGCATTCAAAATGGATACATTTATTTATATATGCACGGAAGCACGACGTCATTTACTAAATCGTTTAAGAAATATTTTGCAATTTAAGAAATATTTTAATGCCCGATAATACTAAGCTTAAAAGCGGCATCTCTATTAAAGAAAATTACTGAGTAAATTAATGAAATGTAAATGTAGCAATTTCTATCATCCAAATGAATATTAAATTAGTTTTTCGCCCAGTCAAAAGACATTGAATTAATACAGATAAAAAAGGTTATTTTATTAATATTTGAAGTATTTTTATATAGTTTAAACCATAAAATTGCAAATAAGCTACATCTTACACACCGCAGATACATACTTCAAATTAAAAATACTTATATTTTTAAATTTTGATTTAAATATGGCAAACAAGCTTATAAGAATGATATCTTAGTAGAAAGGTAAAGGTAAAGGAAAAATATGACCTCAAATATCCACAAAACAAATTTTTTCAAAAAGAATGGATTTACTGCCTTTTAGCTCAGTGGGGCAGAAAATTGGACTTAGATTTTGACTTAATCTAGAGGCAAAGCGTAAATCATACACAATATTTCGAATTTTTAATGTGCAATATTTTTTTCTTAAATACTTATTGCATGGTTAATTCTGTATTTTTTTAAACCAGGACAACTAAACCGTGGATTTTAGTTACCGTATAGTGATGTCAAACCTTTATTTTAACCGGTTATTTTCGGCAGAGCTATTTAGGATTTGTATGTGACTGTATCGATGATCGGTAACTAAGATATTAACTGTTATCTAGTACCGATGACTGTCGAATTAGAATTAGAAATCAGTTGCCAAACATACATTCACATCAGATATAAATCTCAAATAACGGTTAGTGTGTCATCGGTTAAAATACAATCACTATGACCATATAGTTCAATTATGCCCAATTTATCTGTGCAAACCAATTTGCACAAATTTATAGATCGTGTGTATGATAAATCGTTACAGATTTAAATTTATTGATCGTATGTATGACAAATCGTTGCATTGGTTTGCAAAGTCGATTAGCAGCAATTGCATTTTGTATTCAATAGATCGATTTCATTGCGTTTGCGCAGTTTTCATACAAAAAAGAACTGAATAAAATGAAACGACGATATAGATGGCTTGTGGAATCAGTACATCCATCCCTTTTCACTGGTTTGAAATCGCTACAATATATCGTTAAGTGTGTAGCCACACAAGTTACCTCGCGATAACTTACTTTTCTTTGTGATATGTTACGTTAAGATATTATATACGTCGTGGATCAAGTGATTAAAAGGGCATTATTTATAACGCCCAGAGTGTATTAAAATGACAACCCAAATCGGGCAATGTGATAAACATTTATTAAAACTGAATTATTTACTACACTGTCTGGGCATTATGAATATTGCCAAGTGTTTGTTGGCTTGACTTGACTTGATCTAATGGCAATCAGAGTACCGGGTCACTAATGGAACCCTTGCTCTTTCATCATGGTGTATCAGTGAAGGGATTTCTTTACTTCACTTAAAAAAAATTAAGTGTAGGAGGGGGGTGGGTGATGCTGCGAGAGTGGCGCAGGATTACAGTGTTTGTTGGGCAATTCGATATTTTAAGTACTGTAACGTATCTACCTGCACACCTAAGCTAAATACCTATCTATAAAGTTTAATAATATAAGTTTTACGAAAAGCCCAAAGCTTGAGACTTTAAGCTACCGCATCGAGCTTTATTACAACTTTTGTGACTTTTAAGCACACACTTTATGCTTTAAGCTACTAGATAAAAACTTAAGTCGAACTTAGAACTTCGGAAGTATATTTACATGAAAGCTAATATTATTTTTTTTGTTAAGAATTTATATTTTCAAAATTGGCCAGTCGTGATCTATCTAGTGGTTAGGAAAATTCCCCCTCCGTTGTGTCCGTAGCTATCCAAAATTCTTTTGATATGTGGTGAGATTCGTATTCTTATTAACGCGACTAGACTAATATAGATCGAATTCTTACCTAACTATGGAAATAACAAACGCACGTAACTAATCCGTACTCGTCCTTCTAGAAACCGCTCTAGAATTCTACAGTTTCGCCTATATGAGAGATAGCCGATATCGTCCACGTCCGGAGTTGGCCTAAAAGCCAATTATATGCGGCGTAGCCTAGGAATAAACGCTAGTAGCAAAACTCCCTTACATTGAACCGCCATAACTATAATACCATCGGGGTTAAAATACTGTAATATAAAACAATACAATCGTTGCCAAGTTAACGGCATACGCTAAAGATTCCGCCCGCATTGATTATCAACATCTCATAATAGCAGCTTAGAACAGTGTCAGCACAACCACATGCGGCACCCATTTATGACAGATTTACAAGATATAATAGCATACGTTATATTCAAAACACAAGTAAGAAACCTACCAATAGCGCATCCCACGTTGTCCGATCTGCTCAATCTGTTCATAGTACATAGTGGAAAGAGTAAACATATATTCATAACAACTAGGCGCAACAGAGGCTCAGGGCAAGCTTTGTCTGACATTATCGCAGCCCGAGATTCTAAGGGAATGGAAGATACAGATTTAAGCTGCAGACCAAGATCAAGCCGAGACTCTATTGCTCCTGCTGGAATCCTCCGAAGTCCTCGCTTCCCGGCGACAAACATATCAGGAAGAAATCCCGCATCTGATATTAAGGTTTGTATATTATCCCGCGGGGCAGTCAAATTGACTGGTGTATAATGATGAGGATCCCACGTTGCGGCTACATGAGCCGGATTATTATGATGTTTACTGCTGATTAAAGGACTGAATGAACTAACTGGGTGACTGGAAAAGACTCTCCCTTGAGCGCGTCAGTCAGAGCCATGTTAGCATCGCCAAATATAGTTGATGTGATTGATCCCACGGTGTAGTCTTATTGACTAGAGATATTAAATGATGGTAAAACAGCATGATTATTACAGTTGATTGTGAAGTTCCTGATATGTTTCTCGCTGGCCGGGAAGGGAGAACCCCGAAGGTCTCTGTATACAGCAAGTTAGAAAAGGTGGTGAATGATGAGAATGATGATGTTAGTAATGCCATCGTGCTCCTGAATGCGGTCCCGATCATAAAGTTGATTGTTAAACTGCTGACAGATCTCGTTCATTAAAGCGGTCCCGAGCACAGTATTGATTGTCGCACTGCTACCTGCATCTTATAATTTCTCGTTCATGAGGCACGTCCTATCTCGTCCTTGAGTACGGAGTTAATACATTCATAAACATTCATAAACAGAGCCCGAGCTCGTCGCACCAAGGGGCCCGAAAAGACGTGAGAGGTTCTTCCCCTTAGATGTTAGAGGGTTCACCGCATCAAGACCTTCAGACCATCCTGTAATTCTTGGCTTTAAAACCCAGTCATAACCGGGTAGATACAGTTAAGATGGCCCTACCTAGTCCCTGACCTAAGGTGTCTCTCCAATCTAATCAGACTCCATAGCCGAGAACGCGCGCTCCGACATTCGACCCTGTCTTGCCACGCGAGTAGATCCAACTTCATCTTTTTCCACAATCGAAATTCTGCCTCCCAAGATCACGGGGCGTGAAAGACGTACGACTCCTCGCCTCCCGACCATGAAGAGACGAACTTCCCCATTCGGTTCTCGTTCATTATCCCATTTATAATCCCCGCGTGCCTAACCTTAAGAGTCTAGCGCCGGTAATAAGATCGCATTATGCTACGTTGGAAGTTATTATTGCACAACCGGACGAAATGCCTATTTCCCGCGATCCTATTCAATTTGTAAAACGCAATAATATGTATTTATTTATGTTAGTAAAACGTTTGAAATGCAGAATGCACGTATGATGACCTCGCTTCTATCCTAAAGATAATTAAGATATAATCCCGACGTTACGTCCCGACATCAGTACTAATTTGTTTCCGCGTCCGTTACCGTCGAACTCTGAACCCACGTAATGAAATGAATAGTGACCATGAGACAATGACAAATTATATAGCACGAACATTCCATTTGATACACATAAGAAAACATCAGGAATAAATAATATCAAAGGTTCTTATCTTAGTTCTGTAGTTGGTCTGCTTCCGAGATGGCATCCAGATCCGAAGTCATATAACGGGTCCTCTCCAAAATTGGGCAATTACCAGCGCCTGTGTAGCCCTTCATTTCCCTTGTATATATATTTTAATATCAGCGCCTGTAAAACTGTATTAGATCCTAGAAACAAGAAAACTATTCCCTCTACGCCGAGCACATACAGAATATAAACCCCTTCAATCTAGTTCATCCACGGTTAAGCAAAAAGGCGAAAGAATAGTAATAGTAAAAGGTCCGAACAGAAGTTGAAGTTCTCTGTAAACTGTCCATATCCTATAGTAGCGCCTGTGTTTTCCAATAACAACTTTCCAGTCATGTATTTAACATAACGTCCTCCTTGTGTGTATGTGTGCTACAATATCTGTCATCCAGTTAGTGATTCCCAAAATAGTGTTTTCCTTGTATATATATATATATATATATATATATATATTTCAATATCAGCACCTGTAAACCTGTATAGAATCCTAGAAACAAGAAGACTATTCCCTCTACGCCGAGCACATGCAGAACATAAGCCCTTTCAAACTAGTTCATCTACGCCGTACAGTGATATCACAAGCAGACATAAACAATACAATTACAAGTATGCTTGCGTTCTCCCCCACCTTGGTGGAAATATTCGCATTCGTATTCACCGAATAGTAGGCCTGATATTCGTATTCATGAAGGTAGTATTCGTTGCATCAAGGTTATTATATTTACAAGTATGTTCAAGTTCCCCCCCCCCACCTTGGTGGAAATATTCGCGTTCGCATTCACCGAATAGTAAGCCCGACATTCGCACTCGCGAAGGCAGCACTCGTTGCATCACTCTCAATAATAAAATCATATAGATAAATAATTACGGTAACTCATAAGAACATGATATTACTTATATTAAACGAACAAAGCAAAACAATCTGTCATATAAGTAAATAACGTGATCACGGAAGACCGAAGGTTAACTACCCCTGAACAAACCGCGAACTGCCCACAATAATGGAAAATGTTGTAGAAAACATTTCAAATATCTAATATTGAATGAATAAAACAATGCCATATGAATAACTATCGCGATTACGGAAGGCCGAAGGTTAACCACCCTTGAACACACCGCGAACTGCCCACAGGCCTGATATTCGTTTTCGTGGGAGTAGTATTCGTTGCATCACTCTCAATAATAAAATCATATAGATAGATAATTACGGTAACTCATAAAAATATATGATATTACTTATATTAAACGAACAAAACAAAACAATCTGTCATATAAGTGAATAACGTGATCACGGAAGACCGAAGGTTAACTACCCCTGAACAAACCGCGAACTGCCCACAATAATGGAAAATGTTGTAGAAAACATTTCAAATATCTAATATTGAATGAATAAAAACAATGTCATATGAATAACTATCGCGATTACGGATGGCCGAAGGTTAACCACCCCTGAACACACCGCGAACTGCCCACAATAGTGAATAATGTTCTAGAAAACATTTCAAATATCTAATATTGAATGAATAAAAACAATGTCATATGAATAACTATCGCGATTACGGAAGGCCGAAGGTTAACCACCCCTGAACACACCGCGAACTGCCCACAATAGTGAAAAGTGTTCTAGAAAACATTTCAAATATCTAATATTGAATGAATAAAAACTATGTCATATGAATAACTATCGCGATTACGGAAGACCGAAGGTTGATCTGATCTAACCGCAAACGACCCACAATAATGGAATATGTTGTAAAAAAAACATTTCAAATATCTAATATTGAATGAATAAAAACAATGTCATATGAATAACTATCGCAATTAAGGAATATATACAATTCGAAACACGTCTTTATAAGAACTTGATAGGAACAAATCGTGTTTTCAACGATTGCCTAATGATACGCAATACAAACATGTAACGAGTTCAAATAAACCACACATTCATGTTTTAATAAAATAAATATAAAATCCAGATGCATTTTTAAAATATATTATTTGGAGGAAATCTCTCGTACGATTTGAATTTATATCACGCTTACAATCGTGATATCAAAACACATAATTAAATTCTCGTACTAATTGAAACAAGATCAGACAAGCAATCGCGACATTGACTACGCACAGCTCCTTCGAATACAGCCCGATAGTAAAATAATTAACCTCAATAGAAAACATAAATGTGTTCCCCAGCTGAAGACCGGCCGCATCTAAATTAACTATCTCTATACAACATGTACAATTCGAAATACGTTTTATAAGAACTTGATAGGAATAAATTGTGTTTAGAACGATTGCCCAATGACGCAATACAAACATGTAACGAGTTCAAATAAACCACACAATCATGTTTTAATAAAACAAATATAAAATCCAGATGCATTTTTAAAATATATTATTTGTAGGGAATTCCTCGTACGATTTGAATTTATATCACGCTTACAATCGTGATATCAAAACCACATAAATACTCCGAATTATCCCCAAGATAACACAAATCATATAGAAATCCGTGTATTCAATCGCCAGTATAGATAACAAAGCATTCTTTTGCATAAGGATACATCCGCCCTGAAGAATCTCTCGTACATTCCGAACCTCGCGACATTGAATATACATAATTATTCTGAATTTTAAATCTCACAAACAAACACGAAACACCCTTCGTCAGTAAAATATTCCATTTTAAAGCCTTTATATCTTTGGTAATATATGAATATCAAATTTAAATGAATTTTCATATGAACAGCGACAGAATTATATATTTCATAAGCGTTATGCAATAATTCACCCGCTGGAATTATCACAGTCGCAATATCACGATTTCTTGTATATTAAAATCTGAAGCGCGTATAGTAATAATTATCCCTAGGCCCAAAATACGTAACAAAACAATCCACAACATGTATTTTGTTCAAATAAACCACATAAATACTCCGATCCCAATTATTTCCAAAACAATACAAATCATATAGAAATCCGTGCATTCAATCGCCAGCACAGACAACACAAAATTCCTCCGCATATTTGAAAGTTACACAAGTATTAGGAAAGAACGCCCGCTGGATTATCACGCAAAACTATGAATTATTAAATCTGATGAGCGCATAGTAATATAAGGTTCCAAATATGATACACATAAAAGGCAATAGAAATAAATAATATCGGAAATGCTTATCTGTTCACTGTTCCAATTCCCCTTTGAATTATTATCAACCTCCGGCTTTTTCCTCGGTCCAGTTAAATTATCTTCCTTACTTCGGACTCTCCTCGACAAAGCCTCCGCCGACCTTCAAGCTGAAAACTCAAGTGCCGCTTTCTAATTTGTAACGCCTAAAAATAGTCCCTATCTCGCGCCATCTTTGATTCCAACTAGCGTGTAAAAGTCAAAGTCTAACTCTAAGGACGCGTTTCATTGGCCAGATTCGTTACGCGGACAACCGCTTTTGATTGGCTCGCTTCGCCAAACTAAAATAACATAAAGCCTGCTTTACACGCCCGCGTGCAGAAATAATAAAGCTCGTCCGCACCTACTTATCCGGCAAATATTTAATTATAGAGTATTTAACGGTTTGTGAAGCTTCTCTTTATTATAAACTTTAGCAGATAGATATTTTCGTATAATTTTTCAGCAATGTCTATTTGAATAGGCCAATATCGTTACAGTACATCTGGCGGGACGCGGGAACGGATAACAAATGCACGACGCGCACTTACCAGGTCAGTTTTAGGTTATTTTAGGTAAGGTTAGATTAGGTTAGTTTAGGTAGGGTTAGATTAGGTTAGGTTAGGTTAGGTTTAATGATTATACTGTCACGCAATAAAACAATTTAACATAAAACATGTATTTTTTATTATTCTGCCCGACAGGTGAAGGACATTAGCTATAATTTCCGGTCAATATGATTATTTCAACTGTTATTATCATATTGCCCTATCATATTGGGCATTTTCAAACTGTCCGTGCATTATAAAAAATGTCCTATTAATCACTTGGTCCACACATATACATCAAATTAGATTGGGTTAGGTTATTAAGTACATTGTCTGTAGTACAGATGTGAATGTGTGCACTTGTCTTGTATGCAGTCGTGGAACCATCGAGAAACTATTACTTT